>JABWIB010001714.1:55612-70815 GCA_016617825.1 Platyplectrum ornatum | reverse complement strand
TGACAGATCTGTCAGTCTCCCCATTGAAAAAGCCGCGATCGGCTAGTCACTAGTGACTAGCCAATCAGCGGCGATCGGGGGGGCAGGATCATCGCGATCCTTCCCCCGAGACTTCTGGGAATATGGCTGCAGCCAGATNGTCCGTGACAGCCTGCCTCGAGGCAGGCTGACAGTTTAACTCCAGGGCGTACATGTACGCCCTGGAGCGCGAACTCTCCTCCTGCCAGGGCGTACATGTACGCCCTGTAGCGGGAAGGGGTTAAAGGGACCTGGTGGCCGTCAGAATCCCTGAATCAGGTCCGATATGTTTAGGTGCATCCTATATTCTAATTCTGACATCATCTATCACCTGTTTNCAACTAATGAAATTTAACTCCTCTGCAATTCAACATGGTTTTACCCACTCCTAACATTATGGAAGTTCAATAGTACGCAAATCTGGATCCAGTCCTATGTTGTTGTAAAGGTGGTATGTGCTGGATAATTTACAGGGGATATATTTATAATATATTTATTCTTGTGGACTTTTTAAATTCTAGCTTTAAGTAGAACAATGATTTTGTATTCTTGTCCTTTATTATATTTCACTTAAATCAATGTCCTTAACCATAAAGGTAATTAAAATGTCTTCAGCTTAATCTGGGCCAGTTGCCAGGTAGAGTGAAATGATTAGCAGTCCCCTCTTCTTAATGCACTCTCTGTGGGTGGTGAAACGATTGCACTCTGGATATTACCAGTACTGTAAGCTCCAGTTAGCAATGTGTTCCAGTAATAGTAATCTACTCCCAGGCAGTTTTCTCACAATAAAATTGCCACTGTCAAAACTGAAGTAATGGCAGTATAATCATTGCAATCATATAAACCCTGTTCCAGCCGCAAACCGCACACCTCATAAAACGCTGAAATGACACTAAAAAGCCAATAGTTAAATCACCTCATGTCGTTCTATAATGGCAACGAGAAATATCCCGTGGATCTCAGGACAACCGATAAACATGAAATCCTAAATGTATTTATATTAAGAGAAGAACAAAAAGTACAGAGAATTTTAAAAAAACACACCGGAGAGAATACAAATGCCCAAATGGTCAGTAAATGTCAGATGTTTAATACATTTTATATATGAATGATATACTGTATATTCAGTTCTAATAAAATGATTTTATATTACTGTAGAATAAAGAGATGGATTGGCTAATGTCACAGATTCTGTCTAGGGTATACCACTAATGTGCAGCAGTTTTATTGCCTTCATTTTNAAAAATGATACCTTGTAATTGGCTCAGTGTAATCATTTATCCTGCAGATACTTACCCATCTATAGTGTTATGTGTCTTCCGTGCAGGATGGCCAAGCACTGGTCTAAGGACACGAGAGGGCAGCCTTACGATTGTCAATCAATAGGCAGGACCGGTCCAATTAGTGGCGCACAAATGGGCGGCACTATGAAAATGGGAGGAGTTCTGACCAAATATGATCATTTATGGTGAAATGCTTCCAGATGGCGTTTGTGTGGAGCAGGGGCAGGGTAAAACCATGTGGAATTGCAGGGGAGGTAAAATGAATGTCAGTGTTTGCATGCAGGGAGAATACTTTGCTTTTGCTTATTGCACACACTATACTGACCAGCGTTACTGTTACACTGTTATTAGGAAACATTATCTCTCACCTCTTATACTGTTTACACNTTCCCTGAAATACATTATGGTTTTTCTCAGGTGTAACTTTCCTCTCTCATTTTCAAACTCTGGATCTGGTCCAATATNCTGAATCTAGATTGTATGTAACGGCTGAATCTCCTGAACAACGTTTAGATTACCACATGAATTCCCCTGATTATGGTGATAAGGTGATCATCCTGGGTATTTTTATCCAGGTCTTAGACCCGGGTAAAGAGAAGGATTATTCCTGGGTCAGACCCATGTCTTCTGTAGTCACAATGGGCAGACCTGGGATTTATATCCTTTTAAAAAGGAGAAAAAGTGTTTAAAAAAATCAGTGAGATTACCATGTCCATGGAGTCATATGAACGGCTCCATCGGAGATTAATCCAGATTACTTCATTTGAACTATGGCGTTTATATGAATTCATTCTATCAATGGTCATAAAATGGCTTTCGGAGTACTACTACATATTAATGTCCATAGTATGCCGAAATGACAGTCAGTATACTGCTGCATGCCCTCCCAATAATGTTTTCNGTGCTCTGCTGCCACACCATCACGTCACTCGATGGACAAGGGGTGCAGTGCTAGGTCAGCCTAGGGCACCAAGAAACCTAGCACTGGCCCTGGATCCATGGATGTAAGGCCTCTGGATGCTATGGGGTCCAAAGTTGCGAAGAGTTCTAAGAGGGCTGCTGCCCCTACTCACTATTCTGCTCTGGTTACCAAGGATGCGGGCAGAAGTCTACATAGGGCTAGTAGACTGGTGCTAGAGCCATTGCCTATTACAGTCTGCCATCAGTAGCCAAAGATATAGCACCCACCCCCACCCCTTCCCCAAGGGCATCTATGATTGTGACCACTCAGCACACAGGTGTTACTCCATTCCTAAATGTTGGAATACGGTAGTTCTCTAAATATTACTGCAAACAAGCAAAACCTTTCATAGAAATCTCTCATAGAGAAATAGAAAAAGGTTTGTATGAAAGTACATTTTTTTCCAGTTTGTTGATGGACTCAAAGAAGGGTAGAGATGGCAGAGATTAAATAGTGTTCCTGGTGTGACTGCAATAAAGTGATGATCATAGTATCTTTATATCTTCAGAAAAACATATTGACATCTGTTCTGCTTGATCTGAGAACTATCATTTTTTCCGGAAAGGTCATCGAGAAAAATACACATACTCTATATACATTGTCACATCTATACAAATCTATTCTGAGAACTGTCATAGACTTCATTAATGCATGCTTAAATTAAATTAATATAATATAATACATAATTTGCTTGTTGTATGTATTTATAAGTACAAGTAATTATGAAGATATTTTTATCATTGGGTTTTCTTTCATTTGCATATCACTAATATTCCCCCCAGCCTAAAAGGCAAATAAACTGGAGCTGATCCAATAACTAATATCATATATTGCACTATTGTTGTTTTGTTTATGTGCCTTTAAATATTTTTATGTTGGCAGGGAAAGGTTTTTTTTGGCCAGGGCAAAATTAAAGACCACATAGACCTGGGACTAAAAATTGTCAGTGGCTCATTGGAGTGGTCATGACCAGTGACTTGTGAGTATGATCAGAGTTGTATGGGGTAGCAAATTACATGTGGACCTATTCTTCATGCTTTGCTCCTTCAACAAACTGTACCCACTGTTGGGAAGAAATAATTTTTTTGCAGAGCATAAGGCCTTTTTTAAGATGGGGGCCTGGAGGCCGTAGTCTCATCAGCCCCAATGTCAATCTGGTCCAGCGTGAGACCACCTACAGCCTGACCCTTTTATTGGCGATTGCAATGGTGGTGCTGTCAGTTGTTTCAGGACCAAATGACAACATAANCACACACTTGAAATGTATTTTGAACGGCTGAAGTGAAAACCGCTGAACAGGTTGGAAATGTAATGATTTAACATACTGTAAAAATCACGAAGCGCAGATCCAGGAAAATCACTATGATTCAGGACTGTAGATAATGTCTCACTGTGTCTGACATACAATGCAAATTACTGACTACCGGGGGACAGAATCCTTATTTATATTAAAGGATTGGCAGGGAAAAAGAGAATACATTTTAAAGCTGTATGGGAATATGCATCACATCTTCCTACAAAACTTCTTCTATAGAATTCCTTTTCAGTGTTAACAATGCTCTTGTAGAAATGTATTGTACAGATTGCTATGGAAATTAATCTTCAAAGTATTGCTCTAGAATATATTAAAGTATTGTTTTCCAATGACATTTTTACTGCATTAGAATTAGATGAAAATTTATGACACTCTCACAGATAAAGACATGAAAAGTGACAGAAATGTTATTTACACAGAATGGGAACATGTGTTTGAGTCATATATGGACTACAGTTCAGTAATGTATGTAAGCCTTTACTTTATTAATGATTTTGGAATGGATCCAGAGTGCTTTGTGTCCAGGGTCTGATTAAGGGTCTCAGCCATCATAGGCTGAAACATTTATGGTGCAGCGGCACTGCCAGTCTGAGACAGTGTCAGAGTCTGACGCCCTAGGCTGCAGCCNTATCAGCCTTTTAACCCTGTTTGTGTCCCATAGCAGCCAGTTCTATATGTCAGATCACTTCTAAGTTCAGCTCATAATATATAAATACTGAACTTAAGATGGAGTTTTGAGCTTATAAGTGGCTTAAGTGTACAGTTTGGCAGGAGAAACAGTGNCCCACAACCCTAAATCTGGCCCTGATGTCAATTTGTTTGTGCATCTTCTGTATGCAGGCGGTTCTGAAATATGCACATACCTAAAGGGGGCCAGGGATAAACCACGGATGGAGACAAATGCGCATGGAGCACTTAAGGCACTCATGGATGAGTATAACATTCAACCATGGCCGCCATCACAAATAGTGGGGCCCGGGACTTCCCCGCCCCCTCCCACTTTGTTTGTCTGGGCAGCAGCCAGAAAGTGCGGGGGCCCAGCACCTGCAGCATGAGGACTGAGGACACTAGTACCGGCTGTCTCCCCCCTGACGATGGCCCTGGATTCAACATTCAAATCCACACAGTGGACCGACATGTGGGNTCACTTCCATCTCCTGTGCCATTGATCAGATCTGAATCTGGTCCTTTTTTATTAGACATTCAAGTCAATTGACCTTATGACAAGATGCCTTGCTATAACTTGCCAGCGGTAACTGTAGTTAACAGTCTTTGCACTGTGTATGCATGAAGCAGTATATTACAAACCCAATATCTAGTTTTATGACAAATAATTAGAAATTCAGCACATAGCCCTGGTTTACTTTAAATCTTTCCTTTTTTATTTAACGGAAATAAAAAAGATATATAATGGCCTGTAGCTGTAAAATGGTAAATTTGTTACACAGTAAAAAAAAGCAACACACTTAAATAGGTGATATACTTAGGTTTAGACACAGTTAACAGGAACATTAACAGAAAGTATTTTTCTTTTCACCTTGTTGCCCAAGTAATTTATGTCTGGTGTTATTCAGAAGTACAATTACAAAGTGAAGTTACAGCGAGTTTACTGACCCATTGATTTTAGATTGAACCAAACCATTAATGGATGCAATTAAGATGCAGTTTCAGGGCAAGATGCATTTGATATGAAGCAAGACGCTGTCCAGAGTGCTTACTGCATATAGGCTGACAGAAAATCGTTGAATAAATATGTAATCACTGTTCTTCATGTTACGCTTTTATTGTCTAGATCTGTTCACCAGTCAGCTTAACAAACCATTTAATCTGCTCCATGGTTTCTGCATGCTGAGCCTAAAAGCACAACCTGCTGAGATCGTACTGGGCTTGTTGACTCCCCTAGAACAGAGAGAATTTCCGCGATTCTATGTAGCCTCTGATGGCTGAAAATTACTGCAGTCATTAATCTATAAAAGGGTTTTAGTACTTTATTGCTATATCTATCTATCTATCTATCTATCTATCTATCTATCTATCTATCTTCTTGCCAACACATATAAATGTTGTTCTTTATGCTCAGGATGGCTTTAGCACAGCCAAGAAGCAGGTTGCTGTCCTTAGCAAACCTGGAATTGTAAATAATTAGCTATCCCGTGTTTGCCGCTTCTCTATAGAACAGCAACGCTCCCCTCTCTTATGTGTATAGGAAGGGGGGAGTTGACAGGTCTCACCTAGGAAGCCCCGAGACCTAGCACCGGCCCTGGGTGTCACCAATGGAGAAACGAAATGCTGGAAACATGAGGAATATAGGAATCAGTGACAGAAGTAATGAACAAAGAAACATGAAGAGATACAAGAAACAAAAGAAATTATGATGTAGAACTGGAACCAAGGCGTAAAATACAACCAGGAAACATAACATATGAGCAATCACGAGGACACATCAGAAGGTGATGGAAACCTGCGAGTGCTCAGAGTGAAGGGTTCTCATAAGGCACATGAGGAGAAAGTACAGAGACAATAAGCTGCACCTGAATGGGAGTAATTGCCTGTAATAGAGACTGATCAGGGGGTGCAGGAAAGGTGAACAGTAAAAGTAACAGAAAACATAAGTGCCGTGCAGGGATCGTGACATTAAACCTTGAAAGTGTAATGCATTTATTTCATTGACAATTCCCAGTCAAGGTTAATAGTATAGCTGNATTGTATAATGATAACCATTTTCTCTTTTAAAAGGAACATTTCCCCTTTAACTTTAATTGCATAACAGTCCTTACATTATACAGTAAATATGAGTCAAGTGAAGATGTCAAATGGGAATCAGCTATTTAAATCTTCTAAAAGAACATATAAGAGATTTATATTGGTGTTGAATGCATGATTAGTGGATACAAAACATGATCATTGTTCCATTAACTGCTTAGATTTATAGTCATAGCTAGAAATATGAGCAGTGTTTGTTACTAGTGAACCACATGGTAAGGTAAGAAAAATGTTGTGCTGTTTGTTATAAATCAGTCATTTATTAATGAATTATTCTGTTTAGCTACTCTACAGATTTATTTAAGCATGACAGTACATCATAACTGTTATGTGTCTTAACAATGGATTTTTAAGCATATTATATATAGAGAGAGAGCGAGAGAGATACTGCTCTAAACCACTAAACAGTAACTAACATGACATTCAAGCTGCAAAATATAAAAAATAAAATACAGGAACATTTACAAATAAATATAATAAGCCAGTCATGGCTTTCAAGGCATTTATCATATCTGAGATGCGCAGAAATACAGACACACTTCTCCCCATCCTCCTTACGCATCTGACTACTCTGCACTATGGGGCCGATTCAATCCTTAAGGCGCAATGTCTTTCCTCCTTACGCAAACAGCATAGGGGGGAAAACTTGCAGTTTTTTAGCTCGCGGCTCATTGAGCTGCGTATTAAAGAAAACGATCTTTCACTATCGTAAGAGACGGACATCAAGCTTTTTCCCATATTCGAGCGGGATTGAATATATTTAAATGAGAAATAAGAAAATGTGAGTTTCTCTATATAATTTCAAATTAAACAGCGATACTCTTATATTTCACCGGTCACATAAAGTCATAGACACGCCATTTTCTATTTTTTAAGTTATAAAAAAAAATAATGAATATTTTATATAAATATATGTTTTATTTTTATTTGATTTATTTTTTTTTAACTATTTTTTAATGCTGCTACTATACACTGCCTCAAAAACATAGCATTACAATTGGGGGGGGGGTTAATCTGCAAATACAAACATTAAAAAACCCATTTAATCCATTAAAAACTGCAAATTGTGTGGCTATAGTAGCCACAGCCTCTGTGCATACAACTATGACTGCTAGGAGAAGCCTGTCCTTTTTCCCTGCAGCCTATCCAGAGACGTGGTGCTTCACACACCTCTGGATAAAATGTTCCTTGTGTACGCATTCCGTATGCGCCAAAAACTTTGGATCATCTCCCTAGACTCGGGTAACCCTCTCTGCTTACAAGAAATGGACTGCGTAAGTATTCGGCACAAATGTACTGCGCATGTGTGAAAAATAAAGTAGGTATACGTAGTCGTGCTGAAAAGAAGCAAATATCGGCATTTAAACACTTCTTCAAGAATAATTTAACATTTCCTAAGAAAACGCTATGACATAAACAATAACTCCCTGTTCTGTAACAATTGAAATGAATTTTATTAATGCATGTACATTATACATTCTGAGCTCTGTCTATCTCCTGCAATTCATCTGTTCTTCTGCATTGTGCTGTTTACTCTCTCTAGTTCATTCCAAAAATAGTTTGGTTTGTTAGGCGAACACAGTGACAATTACTTAATGCTTCAGTCGCAAAATATATTTCCCATGTGCGGCTCTGCCAGAGGCACTACAAAATGTGTACACAGGCTTTGTCTAATTATTAAAGCAATTACTTACAAACATAATTGAGTTTGGGATTAAATGTACAAGGTACAAAATAACCATAGAAACATGAATAGTCTTCATCTATTTGTTGTCCCCCAGCAAAGTTTCAGGAAAGGAATATCCAGTCTGGGTTGTCATGTGTAATGGCGATATGCATTCTCGGCATCTTTAAATGTGTTNCATTCAGTGGTGCAGAACAGTTAATGAACAAATGAGTGTTGTGCGGTAATTAATCTCATTTATATTTGTGTAACCAAAGGGATAAAAACAGTGTAACAGAAGCAGCAGAAGGCATCACATTATCAGAAGGATTATTGAAGCGGTTGATAAAATTACTGACCTTATTATGGACAAGTCTAGCGCTTAGACGGCTACCTAGAGCACCTGTGGAGGGGAGCAAATCATGTAACAGCAAATACACAGCATATATATATATATATATATATATATATATATTACACACAAACAGGTGCAGAAAGCAATATAATACTGGATATCAATGTGAGTTTAGAGTTCTCTTGCCACTGTATAGTGTATAATGTCAGTCACTTTTAAAACACCAGGCTTGCATATCACCAAGTTTTTATCTGGTATGCAGACTGATTGAAAGTGTACTAAAATAGTTTTATACATTAAAAGAACATACTTCACCATTGGAGCGCCCCCTTTCTGTTTTTATTTTTAGTGTATATAAATATATATATCAGCAATCTTGCCATTAACCAGCAATCATCTATGCCAGTGGTTCCCAAACTTTCTCAGTCGAGGCACCCTTAGGGTCTACATCATTTTTCATGGCACCCCTATGACACAATCACTTCCCATATTGAAGTTTAGTGTAATAACTATTTTGGTAAAGACAGAAATACTTCCAATCCTATGTGACAAGAGATTGAATTGTATTTGTTGCCCCCCCCCCCCCCTTTTCTTTATTCTGTACCCTTCCCCTTGATTTTTTGTTCTCAATAAAAACTTTTGATGTTAAAAAAAAGACAGAAACACTTCAGGTTGACATCAAATCTTGTGTTGCTCCTATACAAGAAGTAAAATTGCACTTCTAAGTAACACTAGCAACATGGCACCTTGTCGGAAAAAACATTCCACAGCACCCCAATAAGAGTGTCGTGGCACCCCAGGGAGCCTAGGCACACAGTTGGAAACCACTAATTTATGCTACTCATTCAAAAAGATTGGTTACATACGTCTGCAAATATATGATAAGCCACCAGCCTTACTTACAAGGCTTTTCTCCTGTGGTGGTCCTAAGGCTAAGGGCCAGATTCAATTGTGCGCAAAGAACACTACGTCAAGACGTACATACTGCGATAAACTGCGTTTGTTCTACAGTAAGAGACGGGAAAGAGTCGGGAAAATTGAATCTGGCCCTAAAACTGTATGTACGCACTATATCATGTGTCTATCTATCTGTAATTGGGTTATGGCTGTGCACTCAGAGAAGACTTATTTTCAGTTTCTTTTGGCTTTTGCTTTATTTGTATCACGTTACCAATATATAGCCAACGTTTCAATTGCTATTATAACATCATCAACATTACAGCTGTTTGGTCTAGCATCACAGTAGGGATCTGGCATGGGATCCCCGCTGGTGATGCGCAATAAGTGAAGCCCTAAATGCAGTGCTGGTGGAAGTCAAGATCCTGTCCATTTTGAGAATATGTAGCAGGAGTTAAAGATATTTAAGAAATTCCAACATTTTAACCTTATCTCCAATTCCATTAACAAATCTACTTATAAAATGTGACCTTTACTCTATTTTACACTTATCAATCTATCTATGTAACTCGCTGCTCATATTAACCTACTTAAAATCCAATTAAACTGTCTCCTCACTTGATACAGCATCCCTTTTATTTCTTGTAATCTGCACATTACAGACCTTAAGAAATGAAATGAGATATGACATGACATTATGTAGTTTACATCAAATTTTTCTAATCACATTCCTACGCGTAAAAATCTCTAAAAAATGATATTGCAAATAAATCTGTATTTTTTTATATGGACATTTTAGCACCAGATTAAGACCTCTGACCTTTGATGGTCACCTCTTTTCCATGTGCCCAGATCGTATTTTTTGGTACTTTTGTGTATGTGCATGCATCCATGCTACAAAGTGTGCAATATGCATTATCCAGTATTCTGAAGAATGACACTCCTGACAGATTTAATTTTTTTGTGTGTACTTGCTTACGAATACATATTGGAGCTGATCCAAAGAAGCAGACAAATCAGCATTCAGTGTTCTGCATGCAGGCTCTAAAATCCTGAGCCGACGAGCTCAATGCAACGACCATGTACTTTGCAAACCTCTTAACATAGGGGACAGAAAACAGGACAAATAAATCCTGCTCGAGCCCTACCTAATCTCCCCCCAAGCCCTACCCAATCTCCCCTCCAAGCCTTACCAAATCTCCCCCAAGCCCTACCCAAGCCTTACTAAATCTCCTCCCATGCCTTATCCAACCCCCCCCCCAAGCCCTAACCAATCTCACCCCAAGCTTAACCCTTTTTTACAGTGGCAATCAGGGCAAAAACCCTCAATGCCCACCAGTTTGTCCATTTATCGGGACAAACTAATGGGCGGGTGGAACAGCAGGACAGTCACCCAAAATTGGGACTGTCACACTGACATCAGGACAGTAGGGAGGTATGGCATTGTGCAAGTGCAGAGTAGTCAACTGTAATGTATATGGTAAAAAAGAGGTTCTGCATAGTGCAAGCTCTTCAGTGTGAATGTTTTTTAACATTACATAAGAATGCATTTATTTTTTTTTTTAATTATGAGAAAATCATAAATGGATGTAGACATGACCTGATAGGTAGAAATGATTTGACGTAAACATTATTTTCATCTACATTCAGCTCTATATTGGGTGTACTTACTGCATATCATCATTATACATTAACTACAAGTCACCACTCCTTCCCTCACAGCTTGTTATGCTTTGGATCTGAAATAGTACACTCATCGCTGGATTGGCCCAATTGTATTTAGCTCTAAATTGACTCCATAATATCTTTGGTGCTTTCTAACAGCAACTGATATGTTTCACCAACCATGGAGAAAGTAGTTGAAAACCAAAGTAGCAACCAATAGCTTAGAAGACAATTGTGGCATTATAAGGGAGGGGTGATGGCCATTGGGGCAGGTCTATGATGACACGATTTTCCACCTACTCAAGTGTCCCACACTTGTCCCCTGAAGGTCCTGTGAAAAGTTTGAAAAAGTTTATCATGAAACCACTTTTACCACGAATGGTGTCACGTTTTTCAGATGAAGTTAATGTCATAAGTAAGTTTCGTTTTAGTTCGTAAGAAGTGATCGGTGAACTGGGAACTTTTCCTTTATTCTGTGCAGAGAAAGGCTTTTACTTATCTAAGCATTAAACTTGCATGTGTGTGGAGATATTTCACTTTTAATGGAGTTTATACAGAAACACAAGAGATTTGTTACTTTGGGAATCACAAGCCATTTCAAAACTTCAAACATGAACTAGATATTAGTACCATGTGTTCAGTTCAGTGATCTTTAGATGTTAAGGCTTCTTTTAAGTTGACATGTTTTTGCAGCTCTTAAGAGCCTCCAATGGGGAATTAGAATTTAGATTTTAGTTTATGCTCTTTCACGTTCATTTGTCAGGCTTCAAGCTGTAAATTTAACTTCTGTTTTGTGAGACAGACTATAGTATAGAAATGTACTCCCACTTCCCCCATTTAGCCAAAGAAAGTTTGTCTCAACCAATAAGAATATTGTTGTCACCACTGCCACCCTGCTCCTTGCTAAGGACCATGAAAAATTATGGGAGCTCCGCAGTCATGGAAGTCTACACTGATGGTCGAAACACACCAAGCTTTCAGAATCTTTAAGAAATGAGAGATTTAAGAGAGATTGTGGTACACCGAGTAAACGCAACAAGTGGGAATTTCCATTGTGAGCCATCAGGAAACACTCAGCAGTAATCTGGATGCAGTCCTTTATGTTATGTGCTAAATATACTTGTGTAAATATAAAAGTAATCAAACATACAGTAGACACATACTATTTAATTGTTATTACCATAGTCGTTGATAATAGTCGTAATATTCACGCTCAGAATGACTATCAGCTGTAAAACCTTCTAACTTTCATATCTCTCCGGAGGCCCCTGTGGATTTATATATGACAATAAAGTGAGAAAGAACCTTGTTAGTAACTGACTGGCTGTATATGAGGCATCTGCGCCTCTGAAGCAGGGTGACGTTGGGGACAAGATTAAGGATCTTCCTTTCTTGAAAATGACATCAAGCTAAATAAAATGAATAATAATGAGTTCAATTAGTCAGTTAGGGTTGTTTCATGCATATATTGCATACACATGAGGATTGGAGTGTGGCTATTTATTTATTTATATAGTCAATAATTGACTTATATGAATATTAATTGGCAATGTGAAAGCATAGAACCATTGCCGGAATAAACTATTAATTGTTTCAATAATTTTAATTTCCAGATTACACCTCTACATTCATTCTTTACGGTGATATTTCTAGTTTCTAATTTTACTGAGAAGTGAAGCTACACAGGTTCATGTGTGAGCAACAGGCTGCACCTTTTAATTAACCTTACCTGTCTGCAGTCTATGGCAGTGACCTGTCTACTTAACCTATTGGAGGAAAAAGGGTGAAAAAAACTCTGCTCTTGTCAACCTATTGAACCACATGACCCCTCAGCCCACAAAGGAACAAAGGGCTGGGAGTAGTAGAGTTAACACTGGAGAAAGAGCATTCATTAAATCTTACGAGGGAGGGAAACAGAAGAAAAATGAAAAAAAGAAACTCTTTAATCCCTCTTTCATCCTCTTATACAGATGCTATGGAAAGATATGGTCCCAAACCTAGTGGGACTATTGACTATTGGTCAATAACTCGTGTGTTAGTATGTAATATATATATATATATATATATATATAATATATATATTTATTATTTAAATATTGGACCTTAACACCATAAACACCATAAACAGAGAGGTCCTTAACTTATCTGCATGGATCCTTGAAACTGCTTATCTCCCTCAGCCCTATCGGCATGTCCTCTCCACCTTTAAGGGGTTAGGTGTGTGCATTTGGCTTAATGCCCCTAGCATAGGGAACAAAGGAAAACACATGACTTCCGCAAACACACTTCCTGAAGTTGGGTGTTATGGGTAATTCTGGATACGGACCATTATTATTATTTATTAATAATAACAACAATAATAATAATAGTCGTCATAATAACAACAAAATTATAATGAATTACATTCAGGTCTCCTCTTCTGCTGTGCTTATGGAAATCCCCACATAACAGGATGATGGTTCAACAATCTGGATAGTTCATAAGGACTGATCCAGGGACACACTGTACTATTTAAATACCTAATTCTCACAAATTGCCTATGCACTGTACCCCTCCCACCCCGTTCCACTTGCACTTGGCAGAGATGTCTGTATCCTGACTATACAGATTCATGGTGGAAGTCTGTTGTGTTCACATGCAGGGTCTTAAAATATGCAGACTTTTCAGATTGCAAGCAACAGAGATTCAAACAAGAAAACTGCTGCACTATCAGAACTCTTATTGCATCTGCAGCTATTTTATTTTGTTCCATTGACTATCAACTGTTCATATTTTTCCTACAAATAAGGACAATGTATTGTATCTGTCAGTAGTAATGGTTTTTAGCTATGAATCTCAGTAGTTAGTTTACAGAGATTACAAATCAACTGTTTTAATGGAAATGACTGAAATTGGGGTAAGAAGAGCTGAATATATGTGTCCTATGGAAAACAATGACATTTTTAACCATGGGTGATTATTTTGTGTGACAGAAGACAGCTGGGAAGTGCTTCATGAATTGGAGATATTGTTCATGCAAAAAGTACAACATGCTCTAGTACACAATGAGCAGCATCTAGAAAAATATGTGTGCCTATTGCAAAGTGAATTCTGTAGCTGCTATTAGTGTTTTGCAAGAAAACGGTTGTGTTACTGTTATTCTTAGTAACAGAAGCTGTTACATCATTACATCATGCACGCTTCACCTCTGCATTCATGTCTGTTTTCATTGATTTGAAGTATTCAGTACCATGGAGACCAGATTTATGTTTCTATTTTTTCCGGCATGCACATGTGACGGGGGAGGTTTGCTACATAAATTCTGGTGACATTAAGGAAAACGGAAGCTAGGTGTTTTATTATGATCATATTGTTAAATTTATATATACCGTATATACTTGTGTATAAGCCGACCCGAATATAAGCAGAGGCTCCAAATTTCCAAAGAAAACTGCGCTAACTTATTGACTCGAGTATAAGCCGACCCCCAGTATGTCTGTCACCCCTGTGGAAGGCTCATGTTACTGATGGATCATTACCCCCATAGGATTGCATTGACTCTGGTCTCTATGGGGCCGATTCAATCCCTCGCGAAGACGGGAAAGAACGCGAAGTGCTTTTTCCCGTCTATTACGGGACTGAAACCTCGTGTGCGAAGGGGATTGAATCGGCCCCTATGTCCAAGCTCCTATAGAGCTTCCCCTATATGTCTCTATTGTTCCCCTGTTTCCTGCATGTGCAGGGTTAATATAAGGCATATAAGGTAATGTAAAGCTCCTGTGCCATGCTGTAACTCATACAGCACACTATCATGCCTGTGCCAGCTCTGTGGGCTCAAAGTGGTGGGTGAGTGGCATGCTGCCTGCCAGTGTCACGCTCTCCCCTCCTTTACACTCTCCCCCTTGCTCCATCTTAGCTTTGAGCAATGTGTGCATTTCTGGGGACACTGAAGAACATGGAGAAATAAGATGGCTGCCACTGAGAAAGCTGTTCTTCCTAGCTGCTAGACCATGCCAGCTGCACTCCGAGTGACTGATCTGGCTTAAAGCAGCAGTGACAGCAGTGGAGGGAATGAAAGTACATCGTGATCGGGATTCGGCTATGTGGACTGATAACTCAGAACACATACAGAAGCACAGAAGCACAGTGGTTCCCAAACTTTCTCAGGTCGAGGCACCCTTAGGGTCTCCATATTTTTTCACGGCACCACTTACGGCCCACCATTTATAAATACCACCACTTATATATTTCCACTTCGACCACATATATATATATATATATATATATATATATATATATATATA
>JABWIB010001714.1:29521-45999 GCA_016617825.1 Platyplectrum ornatum | reverse complement strand
TGACGATGTGTGGGTGAATACAATATTTGTCAGTTAGTGAATTCCATTTTTGTATCCAATGTATTGCAAAAATCGTCACAGCGATATCACATTGACGATCTGTAAATGTCAAATAAAATGACGAAAAAAAACACATTCGTCACTTAGTGAATACACATTTGTGGAAATCGTCAGCCACTGACGATTTCTGTAAATCGTCATTTAGTGAATTCCACCCCAGGAAAGTGAGGAGAGCTAGAGAAAGCAGGAGAGGGACACAGTGGCTCTAGTGGCTGATGAAGGAAATGCATGCCATTCATAAAAAAACACAGATTTCTCTGAGCTGAGGCATGTGGTCCCTCTGTCAGGTCAGGTACAGTACTACTAAAATAACAGACCCCATGACTCTAAAACCACGATTTCTACCTTGTTTATTATCTGACACAAAACCTGGAGTGAGATTTTGTCACAAATCTAACCCTATATTTACTAAACTGCTGAAATAGAAAATTGGAGATATTGCCTATAACAACCGATCATTTGTGCTGAAATTCTCCAATATGTAAAATTTAAATGAGAGCTAGAAGTTTGTGCGTTACCAACTTGTGTATAGATTTAGTGTAGCCAGCGTTATAAAGCAGCCAGAGATTTTAATGGCCTGCACTTTGTGGTTTTAGACTGTGTAGTTGTGATTGATGTGTTTTGTTGTGTGGATTGACCTTTACTACATTATTTGTCAAGGTTTATTCATTTTGGAAATCCAAAAATGAAGCATGTACGTAACACAGAACAATGCATGAATGTAAAACATTAAACAATTTCATGACTTGTTGGTTATAAAGATAATTATAACATACATAATTAGAACATATTTGAAGCTACACAATTTGGTGCAGATAATAAACTCTGCATAGTTCATGTTCAGTGTATTTCATGGAACACCTTTTAGCCCCCTGGTGGTTGGCCAACCTGGGTTCTGACTCACTAAATACTGGCTATACACAACATTAAATCAACAACAACAGTATTATAATTTTAAAACACAATAATGAAGGGTGGCTTACGTATCTGAAGGTTTACTGACACCTGGCCCACTCTCCGTGGGATCCACTAACCATTTAATATATTTGAATAGAAGTGCGCCCTGTCGTTTCTTGTTACTGATACAGGAAAGCCTGAACACTCCCCAATATGGCCGCCACGCACTTTCAAATGAAGGGCTGTCTTACTACAGACATCCTGGTTACACATAATGCAACAAGGTTAGGGACTCACCTACTGGAGGTGCCTTCACGCTGGGCTGGTGAGCTTAACCCAATATAGCTATATTGTGAACTAAACCTCCTCTATATGCTTGTGCTGTCACATAGTATTTTTTGGACTGGAGCGCAGGACATTCTGTTCCGCACCTCTTCAACACACACACACACATATATTTTGCAGAATATGGCACTCATGGAAAACTTACAGGCAACTTGCTGGTGTGCTCAACTTTGAAAGAAATTGTAGATATAGTGCAGGATAAGAGGCAATACCATGGACATAGATCTCTGAGTAGGCCTAAATTCATTAAGCAGGGATTTTGCTGGGGAATTAAAAAGTGGGGATGTTGGCCATAGCAACCAATCAGATTCAAGCTCACATTCTCCGGAATGTAAAATGAAACTGAGAGCTCGAATCTGATGGTATGGCCAACATCCCCACTTTTCAATTCCCCAGCAAAATCCCTGCTTAGTGAATTTAGGCCATAATGTCTCTGAAACGTCGGATATGAAGTTGGATCTGTATTATCAATAAAGCGAAAGATGTTTTACCGTATATGAGTCTGGTAGTGTCTCTTATCCTGCACTATATCTATCTATCTATCTATCTATCTATCTATCTATCTATCTATCTATACACACACTTGCACACATCTTATGTATTATTGTTATTGTACCCCATGTTATGTATGTACTTTCGCTATGTACGGTGCTGCAGAAACTATGTGGTGCCTTATAAATATCTATATGTAATAATAATAATAATAATCTAATATATTTGAATAGAATCCACTGACCAGTCTGAACAAAACCATCCTCAGACAGTCACAGCACATGTAAACTATATTTACATGGGCTGAAGGCACCCCTAGGCCTAAATTTCTGGATTCTCTTTGTATCTGGCTCAATGCTGGTTGTTTTCAGAAGTGAAACCCATCAGGCCTTATGTAGCACGTAGTTGACTGACATGACTTATAAATTATGACATTTCACTTGAAACTAAATAAATTCATTTGGAAGTATAATTTTCGATGATCATTAGCATTCGTGATTTATGGCCACAGGCAGCATATTTCCTGGGACATTTGTGTCTTTTATGTTTAATATCATCTAATCAGTCACTAAGATGAAATTCAGTTTGATATAAAATAGCACCATAAATTAAAAAGATAATATGGATGACATGTTTAGTATTAAGGTGCATACAAAATAAAAAGGAGATTTCATATTTAAGCAACATTAAGAATAAAGCTGGGCATACACTATAAGTTCCTATCGAAAGATTTTTCAAGAGTGGGCAAAACCATGTTGAATTGCAGGGGAGGTAAAATGAATGTCAGTGTGTGCATGCAGGGAGAATACTTTATTTTTGCATTTTGCACACAGACACTGACCAGTGTTACTGTTACACTGTTATTAGAATTCATCTCTCAACTCTAATACTGTTTCCAACTAATTAAATTTACCTCCCCTGCAATTCAACATGGTTTTACCTACTCTTGAAAAATCTTTCGACTGGAACAATTTATCTTATAGTGTATGGCCAGCTTTAGGGAACAGAACCTGGTTTCCGCATTTCACTTGATTTATGCACACAGCTTGCTTAAATGAAATGTTTTGATTGCAATGCAAATACATCGAGCACATGTTACTAAGTGCGTCTCAATGTGGATGGAAAGCATTTCTGTCAACAAGAGATCCATGCGCAGGGGGGGGGGTTCCAAAAATCTGAATGTTAATCATACATCCCAACTCTCCTGATAACAACGGGACAGTGCTTATTCCGGATGATGTCTGGCCTGCCTCGAGTTAGGTACTTCTCGCTGCAATTCAGCGTTGCTTTGCCAAGATTCTGATTTCCTGTACTATGCCCTTTCCCATCTGAAACTTTTATGATGACCTTTTCAGTGTAAGAGTTAAAACCAGATTAGCACAGGAATTGTAGAGACGGCAGGTTCATCACTGGCCATGGAAGAAACTATTTAAATGACAGTCTGCCTTTCTCTTTATTTTCTCGAAGGGCTCCACCTGGACCACACGGCAGATGGCCTCTGGCAACGTTTCAGAGCTGCCCTGGCATTTTCATCTTTTTTTATTGTTCTTTCTGATATTGCCTCAGCTGGTTTTCAACATGATATTTTTCCAGTTCTATAAAATAATAAATACAATATACTGAGCCCCATCAGCACCCCACAGCAAAAATACCCACCTCACTCCCTGACACACTACACTAACGGTTGATGGGATGGGGAGTGCAAAAGAATTCACCTGCTCCAGACGCCATGAATCCACTCTACACCTCTGCCCATTCTGCTCTGACTGCAGGGTGACCGGTCTGCCCTTTATCCCTATGTTATATCCACAGAAACACACATGTGCATTCCGCATCCACAGACCGGATCGAGTCTCCAATGTGGCTTCTTATAAAACAAAAAAAGTTACCCAGAAGTTTCACTTTATGGCTACATATAATTATACAATAGCAGAATGTATGTTATGAATTCTCAAAAGTAAACTCAATGGCCCATTGCATATTCAGTAAACATATTTAAGATTTCACTAGTTCATAATGAACCCCATCACTTTTCATTAGCGTCTTAAATTTCAATAAAGTGTGTTTATAACAAAAAATATATGGACTGAAAAACCATTATACTAAACAATTACCATTTAAATGAATGAAATAAAATGCACCCCCATTTTTCGTGAAAGGCAGTAACTGTAGAAAGTGAAGTGTCAGCAGGATATGCTATTACTGCAGGCCAGTGGTAAAAATCCAGACACAATGTTATTTCATAACCTTGCTTTACACGCGGGGCATCAGCTGCCAAAGTGATTTATTATTAGAACCTGCTCAAAACTCTTTGCCATTATTCTGTAGATTTGCCAGATGTTGTGTTTTGTATTGGCTGGCTTTCTTTCCTCGCAGTGGTCCGCAGTGTACTGTAAAATTCCAGGAAGACAGAATGATGATTGTACATGCTTTAGTGGTTTATAGTAATTCATGCAGCGCAGGAATAAGGGCACTATATCCTTTACGGTTGTGTGGTTGATGAGTTGGTGATTGTCTTGGTCAATGTGTTACCCAGTATCAATAAATATACTGTCATTAAGGAAAAGGAAAAAAATAAAGGTAAGGTAAATAATGTCATGTAATAGCAATAATATGGGATTCTACCTTCCAAATAACCTGCAGCGAAACTGTTAATGTAACTCCCTAATAAATAAAACATTCCCCAATTTATATAATGACCTCTTTCAGGAAAAGGAAAATTAAAGCCAAGGAAGTGGTTTTTATTTCTTAAAAGACTGTGAAAACCAGCTGTAACACAGGTACCTAAAATAAGGACTCTGGGGCAGCTTTATGCAGTGCCTTTACTGCTCAGATCAGGGGCTGACTGGCAAGATTTAGTCTGGGGGGGCATGCGCACACCTACCTACCAAATTATCTCAGTCGGAACCCCTCCAGCTGTCCCACGCTGTCTGATCACAAGCCTCTATTCAGTGAATAGCAGTCAGTGCTCTGATTGGTGGATAGCTCTACCATCAGCTATCCGTGCTCTACCATCCACCAATCAGGCTGCTGACAGCCATTCACTGACTGATTGCCTGCTGTGCAGGTGGCAGGTTTACACTGCTGTCGGGCTGCTCTGTGTATAATCAGAAGATATTTGTCTGTATATTTGCATTGTATATTTATATTGAATACATTCTTAAATATAAGTAAATTGAAATCCTGCTGTGTTTGTTTATGGTTCAGGAGAAAATACTGTAGAGGAAAATCAAGCTAAGGGTCAGAAAACAAGACAATCACACATAGACGGCATTAGATCTAATCAGTAATATGCCAGGAAATGTGTGACATAGACTGTTTTGGTTGCTAAGGAAAAAATTCAACTCTATTGAGGCTTGGAATAGCTTTATAAAACCCGTCAAAAATAATCCAATAAAATTATGGCTTTGCACTAATTATAAGATATTCTTAACGAGAGCCTGATCCAGAGTGAGAAGTATGTCTGAGAGCATAGCCTATTTATGCCTACTTTAACTCTACACATACCCTTACATGTACTCACACAATAAATCCATTCAGATTGCACTGTAATATCCACTGTGACCGGCTGCAATTAAAGGTGTTATCGGAGAGGTGAGAAATAGATTAACATAAACCCATTTACAGTACAGTGAATGGGACTGGATGTGTCTAACTCAAGGATAATGATCATGGTCCATGTTTAACCTTGTTATCGCTTCACTAGAGTTATAGTAATGTGGATAATGGTTTGAGCTGTTGTTTACAAAACTTGTTCTACTTGTGCAAGGATCAAGAGTTGTCTNCTGGACCGGATCCAGACCTGCGTAAGTTGGGGATTTGCACAAGTGACTTTCTTAAATCCCCTTACTTGTAACAGCCACGCAATTAATTTTGTACGTTTAAATATCCNTACAGGGAAGAGGTAGGGGGTTTGCATTTACATATGCCTAATGCATGCACTGTAGGTGGGGGGATAGGCATGCTTATAGATTTGGCGAGGCAGGTTTCGCCTATGAAGTAAGATCTGCATGGTAAAGTTCTGGATTCAGACCATTATTTTGTGTTCCCATATGAAGTTGAGTTGGTATATTTCCCATATACCAACTCAACTACATCTGAGCCCTCCAGATGTGTACTGCAGTACCAGTCTAGATTCCAGGCCNCACCTGTTACCAGCCATTTCATTCCTCATGCTTCTATATCCTTATTGATTCTGGTTCCCACCATCATCTGTCTAATCTNATATTGTGTTCCACTTGTGACGGTGTCCACTCAGCACCATCTCTCCATCCTACAGACTTCTCCATCTACTAATGGGACCCGGATCGGATCCTCATGCAGTCTGTGACATTTATGTTACATTTATGTACGTAGTAAAGATAGGAGAGAACTTAGCACAGTGATGCATAACTATAGACTAAAATTAACTAAACTAACTAAAATTGTTTACCGTTAATTAATTTACTACCTTTATGACCTCCTCCTTGTATCATTTATGACCAAACTCGATTCTAGTGATCTGCCAATGGGCATGTTTTCTATGTCTTCTCACAGAATCACAGGATCAGGACCTGTGGATCTTCAAAATATGTCAGTAAAGCTGGCCATACACTATAAGATAGATTGTTCCATTCGAAAGATTTTTTCAAGAGCAGGTAAAACCATGATGAATTGCAGGGGAGGTAAAATGAATGTCAGTGTGTGCATGCAGGGAGAATTCTTTATTGTTGCATGTTGTACACAGATACTGACCAGTGTTACTGTTACACTNTTATTACACTTGGGATTGAAAACATCATCTCTCACCTGTAATACTGATTGCAACTAATTCAATTTACTTCTCCTGCAATTCAACATGGTTTTACCCACTCTTGAAAAATCTTTCGATTGGAACAATTTATCTTATAGTGTATGTCCAGCTTTAGATATAAACAAACATTTGCCCCAACACAGAGACCTAGAAAACATGGGCCGTTGATAGATCATGAGTACCAGGTTTGGAAATTAAAAAAGCGTCCCAGACAATAGGCTTTGGGAGTTCAATCATAGAAAGTATCACAGTGTCATACGCCAACTTCACATGTATCAGATAACCTGATTTTACATTTTGTAGCTTGGGAATACAGAAGCAACACATTGCACTGGAGATAACTAACCTTCATGTTACACAAAATATCAATACATACTGACTTATCATATAACATCTATAAACTGTATCATATAAGAAATTGGACAGCAGATGAACATGACAGTATCTTGTAATCNTGAAACTACTCTAAATAAATCATTTCTTTTATTACAAGATAAATATTACAATGATATATGCATTTGTCATTTTATAACCTGTATGAAGAGCACCTGCTGTGTGTGGACCAATGTATTAATATTACAGTAATTCATAGAGGAGCATTGTTCATGATCCTTAATATAACCTCCCAGCAGCTGCAGGGGGATTTTGCATATAAATTATAAGCNCGCTTGAAAAATCTAATGGACATTATGTTCTACAAGTCAGAAATAACTTTCAGTCATAATTGTTAATACAACAAAGGCTTCTATAAATGTGTGCTAAAATGGTTGCTATGGGAGAATATTTTTTTCCGCAGTACCTGTTGCTATGGTGAATTGACCTTCTTTAAGTGTTTCAAGCAAGGATGATTAATTCCTTTGAATAGGACAAATCTGGGATACAGAACATGTAGAAAATTGAGTTTATTTTTACACATACTCCATTCGTTTTAAACAAACGACAAAAGGGAATCGTAAACTGGGGATGTTACACTGGGCCGCCATCACGGGCCAAGTCCGGACAGAGTGGAGGACCAATGCCATGGAATACAGATAGATAGATTCCATGTGGAAGCTTCCTATCTGTATTATCTCTGTTGCTACTACATGCCAGGAGTACTCACTAGTACTGGCGTCTAAACAAGCTCATCCCGGACAGATGTTGTGACGTCAAGACGTAAGAACGCCATGATGTCTTTACGTCACATGAAGGGGGGGCAGGTCTTACCAATTTTGGCAGTCCCAGGTCCCGCTATTTCTAGCGGCGACCCTGATGATACACCACACTATCCAGTAAGTTTAGNTGTTCATTACTTTATAATCCCACAGCTCTGAGACATTATAAGCAATATGGAGGGAGAGGGGTGCTTATTTACAATGAGTGCCATGGAAACAGCAAAATCTGTTCTGTGCACAGAAATACTTCTCACCAATTAGCGGTAAATTAAAGAAAGTGCTATTGATTCAAGTTTCAATGTGAGATCTATAATATATGCAGCCTGGTATTTTCTCTCATTATAAACTTCCAGCACCTGATAACATTAACCTAAAGAATCCCACACAGATGGAGTGACTGTACGTCATTGTCTTAGCATATATAATTAGAATGATGGACTAATTAAAGCTTGGTGTTTTGTACAAACGGAAGACAATCTGTAAGTGTCATTATTACAATGGTGTAGTTGTGGCTTTTGGTACAGCTGGTGCATAAAATGAAGATGCTTCTTCATATACATATATTTACTTTTATCGTAAGACAAAGACATCAAAAATCTAGATACATTAATATTCATTGAAAAGAGCTTACGGAAAGAACATCTGTAGTACCCCAAGTGGCTAATGGGAAAGCCAGTGTCATGAAGATAGGTTTCCGTTTCACATAGTGTAGTTCTGCTGGACACCACTGCTGACCTGGCATAAATCCCATAGAGTACCACAAAGACGAGAGACAAGGAACCCCCACCAAGCAGAAAACATAAAGCTATATGAAGTAAATAAAAACTATACCCAGGGTGCAAAGCCATGTGCAATATGTCAGTCTGTCACCACGAAGCAGCTATATGAAAAGCTGAAAAGTACCGTTTATCTTTACATTTATGTGGCTTAGACCATTGGATGGTTCTTNAAGTTAAATTTATGGAAGGAATATTTATATGACCTCTGGTTTTACTAACATGGGAGAAAGCTGTTACCACTCTCTGCACTGACTACCCCTTTTGTATTGTAGATATACATAAAATAATTACACATATGTAGTAAAAATGCTTTCTAAATTGCTAATCATTATGGAGATGAGATAGAGTAAAGGTTTTCTACAGGTTCTCTTTGTAAGAGATTGCATCCATCTATACATATCATAAATAAAAGGATTAAGAACAAAATAATTATAGAAAGAAAGACAGAAACACTATCAGACCCCTTTTATGTAATGACATCATTAGAGATGATAAGGTATGCAAAACATATGCAGAAGACCATTAAATAACCCCATGAAAGAACAGTTCGTGTTGCTGTTNTCTTTCCTAGTGGAATGTGGCAGTGTATTGTATGCTGTCTTTACATATTATGTGTCATATCCTGAAAATATTATAAAGTTAGTTGTTTTTCTATTCCGCCCCATCTGTCTTCTCTATCTACTACAACAATTAAATCTCTCTGCTCTACCTGTCTCCTCTCTCTACTCCAAGAGTCAGATGTCACTGCTACATCTTTCTCCTCTCTCTCCTCCATCTGTCCCATGTTTCTATCCCGACTTTCCAATCTCTCTGCTCTAACTGTCTAATCTCTCTAACTGTCTAATCTCTCTACTCTAACTGTCTAATCTCTCTCCTCATTGTGCCCATTCTCTGTACTCAAACTTTACAATTTCTGTGCTCCATCTGTCCAATCTCTCTACAATAACTGTCCAATCTCTCTACAATAACTGTCCAATCTCTTTGCTCCATCTGGCTCCTCTCTCTGCTTCAGTTTTCAGATCTTTCTAATACATCTGTCTCTTCACTCTCTGCTCCATCTATCTAATCTCTCTGCTCCATCTGTCCAATCTCTCTGTTCCATCTACTCCCTCTCTAAGCTCTAAGGGCCAGATTCAATCTAGCCCAAAGACAAAAAAAAGCTGGTCGTGCGTGTTTTGCCGTCTACGGTCCCGTACGGTACATAAAATTTGCGTCTTTTTTTACGTGGCACTATGAGCTGCAAGATAAAAAGATGAAAATTTCCTTCCTTATGTAGTTTGTGTAAGGGGAAAAATTTGCAGACATTGAGGATTGAATCTGGCCCTAAGTATCAGAACTCTGCTCCAAGCGTTTCCTCTTTCTGCTCAAACTGACCAATCTCAATGTTCCTTCTGACCCATCTCCCCGCTCTAGCAGCCCCCTTTCTCTATCTCTGCTCCATCTGTGTCCTCTTCAACTTACACCCCCATCTGCTCCAACTGACAGCTTACTCACTACAAACTGTAAATGTATTTTATGTTTATAATAGAATTCACAGACAAATGAGATATTTGCAGCAATATTGGTCTCTTCAGATGGTCATGTACCTACATGTTATGACTTCCTTGTCAAAATAGGGGCTTGTTTCAAAAAGTTTAGTATAACAAGCTTAAGGGGATAGTTGTCATCCCTATTTAAAAAAAAAAAAAAAAAATATATATATATATATATATATACAGACATATATACACATATATATGTATGCATACACACATAAAAGTTAATATATATCATATATACATCATATACACGATTTACAAACTTTTATTCCTACAATGATGCTGCCCTAAGGCTGTAACTGAAGCATTTTTGTCACTTATGTATAAAATAAGATGAAGCTGTTGAACGTACACATAGAAAGGAGCATCTATCAATGGCTAACTGCTATTTTTCCTTCTCTCAGTTCCTTTCCTCCTGGGAAGTCATTACCATATTAAATAGCATTGGCACACTAAGAGAAATAGAGCCATATTTCTTGACACAATCAGGTGGGAAGATGACATTTCATTATGTCTAACTTGTGCATCATTAGGTAGTGTAGAAAAATGGAATAATAAAGGCATTNGGAAATGACAAGATGCTGACCTAGAGAGGAAATTTACACAGATATTGGTCCACAGTGTATCATTCATCGCAGAGTTCAGAGCTGCTGAAACAACCATCTTATTAAGAACAACAAACGCAGAGATGTCTGCCTNACACAAGATGATTATTAAACATTTACATGACTTATTGTAAGTAACTAACATGCATATCTAAGGAATCTACATCATTGCCTTTTACTGGGAATACATCGGAGGATCATTGTCCTAATTATCATTATTCATTACTCTTAGCCTTGTTCATGAAAGCAATTAAAATGAAAAGAAAATGTAGGTACATGGCCATCTGAAGAGACCAATATTATTTTAGTATTAGGGACAAGAAAAGGCACGATGTGCTTCTATACATATACATAGAAGAGAAGGTTTAATATACAATATGGTTATATTGGCTTAAACTCACCTATCCCATAAGCTCATTCTGTCTTCTTTTCTTTGCTGAATGTTTTACCCAAAATGTTGGTTCATGTGTATTCTTTATGCTACATGTCTAAACTATAGCTAGCCGTTAGATAAATGTTACTTTGCTGTGATATAGGTCTATTTTGGTACCACAGTGTAATGCCTATAGTTGTGTACAGTTTGGAAAAAGAAATGAAAAATATTTTATGCAACTATTCTATCATATATAGCTCCTAAGGCAAGAACTCACAGTAATGTTATCCCTTTGAGGATGGCATTGGCATTCTCTTATTTGTAGAAAAGTGCTAAATAAAATATAATTATTAATATCATGCTATGCAATCCTCCATCTTTTCTGTCGACTGCCTTGCGGGCATGCTGGTTTATTCATGCAAGAAAACCACTGGATCAATGTTAGATGTCACAACAAGGTTTAGTATGACATGAGCAGAGATAATCTGGGCCATTCCCTGAGATATATTGCTTCTAGGGATTACATGCATACCTTCAGGCAAGCTCATTGGACTCAAAACTAAAAAAAACATCCATAGATACAATGATATCTATACCTGGATATGGGCTCANTACTAAGGTTTAACCTCAATATGTGAAGATAAAGAGGCACTTGGGTTATTACTGTATGTCCATGGAGGGGCTGTCTGATAAACATTTAATAGAGGACAATATGTGTCTGGTGTATACATAACAAGCCAGACACCAGTGGACACCATCAGTGGATACCCAACAAAAGCAGGTTCAGATGGCAGTGAAGGAGTTTGTGGTGGAAGCAACAATCTACTACAGTGCAGCGAGTCAGTAATAGCAGGAGACGGACATCAGAACCCCTATACCCAAGGTGTAAGACCTATATTAAAATAAATGAAGATAAGTTGTATCCTGTGACAACTGGTGCATTTTAACCAGTAACCTAATGGTGTGCAGAGCCTGGTCTATTCTAAAGCCCCTAATGATATGAATAGGCTTGTGCGGTTTTTTTTTTTAATGGGGTGAAAAGTGTTGGGCAGAGCTGGAGGCTGGGCTTATTTGTCCCGTTTTGTAGGACTAAAATGTTGGTGGCCTTCTTTTTTTTCATTAACACAATTTTTACTAGAAGTCTGAACAAGACAAAATCAAACATAATAATCACAGGCAAATAAAGAATATACAATATAATACAGGAAACCACAGTACGGTACACAAAAAAGAAGGTTCCTAATCACTGAATAATTAGAAGGATATAGCAAACTCCGTAAACCATGAGTAGAACCCCAACAATCAGTTGGCTTTCTTAAGGTTAGAAATGCATACACCCCTTCCCCCCAAGAGGTCAATACCTTTATTTAAGAACCAAAATAAATAATGTACCTTGTACCCTGTACTGCACTCCAGTGCAGTCAGTCACTCCAACTATCCAGAGTGGCTCACATTTAAGCTTGGCATTCAAACTGAATTTGAATTATACCTAAAATGCTGCCATGGCACTGCATTTATCGCGAAAGCATAGTAACACTGTTTCATGCAAAGTTGCAGTTCAACAGTAATAGCTAGGTGGCGCTGCTGCATATGGGACACACAGTATCTTCTATAACAAACAAATCTAACAGATCTAACATCAAGAAGATCTAACATCATGAGGCCCTGAGGCCTGTTGTCTATCAGTGGTCTATAATAAATTTCTAGGCATGAGCACTTTGTAAGTGCCCTCTCTCTGTTATGTGGCAAACAAGANCAGGGAAGATTAAGCATGTTTTATATTTTATATACAGATACNTTGAATATTTTATCATATTTCATGATAAAGTTGCAAAGGAACCACTTCGAAACAGGTATGTTCTATTTAATGGCATTTGACAGCCTACAGCTAAGGACTCCTTACCCTGAATTATTCCCNGATCAGTGACTGCATGGTGGCAAATAAGGTCACTGTACACGTTCAGCTGAAATGTATGCAGCATAAGACAAAATCAATGTATAACTGAACACCAGTGAAAATATTTGGCAAACACAGCAGTGTCAACGTAGACTGAAAGTCAGACACAGATACAGCATAGGTAAGCAAGTTTGGGAAATTGTTGCTTGTTTGAAAGCCAAAATGAATCTAAGCGAAATGTGCTGACTTCCCAAATCTGCTGCCAGTCATATTTGTAACAGGCAATATAGTTTGTGTTGAACTTTTTAATTTTACACGTATTAGTATTTAAATCATTTTCTATGTTAAGATGCAATGCTTCTCATTTACAAAATACATTCTAAAAAATGACTGCATAAATAGTCATGATATAGGTGTAACTTGAATGTCCAACTAGTACGCATTAAGGTGTTCACCCACCATCAAATTAAACTACTTGTTTAACCACCCTTTTGCATCACATAAATATGGGACAGAACCCCAACGGTGTATCTACCCCTTTGCTGCGATGGTACCCCCAGAGGAGCGGCACTATATGGCCATGCTACCCGTCCCACAGCCAAGGGGGAAACAGAGACAGTATGGATCACATGGTGCTAACCTGGATCTTAAGCTAAGCGTCAACTTGTGTGATATGTAACTGCCATTCAGATTAAAATCCAAAGGCAATAATTCATTAATATTTTTTTCAGAATAATAATCTAGAAAAAAGTTTTGTTTTTGCACACGTCAATAAGTAATGTTCTCTTACTATAATTGTTAAAAGACATTCACTAAAGCTTTTTTGTGCTAATTCAGTTACGTTCTATAGTAATTCATTTTTAGTGGAACAAGCAAAGAAAGTGTCGTACAGAATGCGTCTGTATAATTACTATTACTGGTCTCACAGATACACGTACAGTAAATGCTCTACTTCTGCCTTGCTGACCCTCTTTGAATTGGTGCAGTAGCATGTTTACCCATTGATCCAGCAATTGTCTTTTGTTGTCCCTCCCCTGAATATATTGACTTGGATGTAATAATGGCATTTTTTTGCCAAATATGAGGATAAAAATGTGTTTGTAATAGCTCTACAAAATACACAGGTTACAAAAACGAAAGTATCACATAAAAAGCCTACTATCAGTATAAGAGCAAAGACTTTATTTCAACTATATATTGTTCTTCTAAATCACTTCTAGTTGCAATTACGTCATTATGTCTATAAGTCAATTCTGTGCGATTGATTCATGTGAAACTGAAACAGGAGATTTCTAATGTGTCCCAATTTATAGCGTATATTTAATCATCATCATTATTTACACCAGGGCTCAAGCAAGTGAGAATCAATACGCATAAGACAGATGCAACTGTAAAATACAATACAGCACCTGCCGTACACTTTATTTCAACTCCATTGTGTGGTATGAAACATAGGACAGGATTCTGCCCATTTTTACACAATCTGAAACACAATCTGAACCATCCAGACTTAAGAGGAATGACAATCTGACACATTTTAATTATTATTATAATATTATTATTTGATATTTATAAGGCATCACATACTTTCAGTATCACTGTGCATAGTACATACACAGCATGGTGTACAGTGTAATGGTATACAATACAATAACAGACATAAAATCGTATATCGCATGGGGGTACAATGCCATAGCATATAGTAACAAAACATGGAATATAAGTACACCCCTTTCAGATTAAAATACCTATGTAAAAATAGACTGTTAACATTTGAATCAGCTACAAAGTACAAAGGGGTTGGAAATCTCTCAAGAAGTATTGTGCATGTGTTAAATCCTTACTACATACAATAAGAAAAACTACATTACATTTTTTATTATTTTATTAAGGTGGCCATACACGGGCCGAATTTCATCAAAAGCTCACGAATATCGTGAACTTTGGATAAAATTCGGTCCGTGGATGGACACGACCGAAAACCCCCAACGGCGACCAAACGCCGATTGATCTCCGATGTTCGTTTGTTTAGAAAAAAAAAAAAAATACCTGTAAAAAAAAAAGAAATAAAGTAAATAAAAACACACTCACCCGTCTGATGTCTTCGCTGGGCACCACAGTGGTACCCAGCACCTTCTCCCTGTGCTGCGGCCTCTCTGTCCTGCACAGAGAGGACGCTGTATATACGTGATGCCCGCACATAAATACAGCGTCCTCTCCGTGTGTTTTTATTTAATTTTTTCCTTTTTTACAGGGGTTTTTTTTATCCCACCCCATTGGCCATCATGGGAACGAAGTCGTTCCCGTGGATGGCCTGGAAACAGGGTGATTTTCCCTAGGGAAAATCACCCCGTTTGTCGGTGCCGATTATCCACGGGAACGAAGTTGTTCCCGTGTATGGCCAGCTTTACACTTACATTTAGACAGATGTGCTTGTATTAAACAGAACCAATATTTAAAAGTACACTGTATTTACACAATGTATATAGGTATATAACTACACAGAGCGTTCCTACAAGGTGCCTATATGTCACATACCATACTCGGTATGGTATGGATCACACTTCCCAAGTAAATACCTGCAGTATGTAAAATTCTAACTGAACCACACAGAAAGCAAACAACACACAGAAGCTTTGTTCTGACACATCCAAAAATTGTATGAATGTATATATTACATCCCTTCTATAGATTAGGCACTGTCTTCAGTTTTATCTTATCTTATGTCATGAGTATCTGTAATAAATACTTTTAATAAGGATAAGCACTTTCCACATGTCACAGGACTGAGGTATAGGGGCTGATCCAGATTTTGGGAGTAAGGGTAAAACAGGTGCAAGTCCTGGGCAAACCAAACATTGAACTGCAGGGGGAGGCACGTATAAACTGTGAAGACAGATTAAAGTGGAGAGGTGAAATTTTCTAGCTCAGTTTTAATGTAAAAAATAAACAGCAAAGTGTTTTACCTGCATGCAATAAAATAAATTATTTCATTTGCACCCCTCACACAGAAATATGGAATTGCTCAGCTTTACACTTGCACCTAAAAAAGCAGTCCCATAGACTGCCGGAGCTGGTAGGGCACAGGTATCATGACCAATAAATCCAAACAGGACCATAATACAGATACAGGGGGCTGATCCAGAGTTGCACTTACACCTTTCTTTAGGGGCAAGTGTAGACCTGCGCAAATCTATTTTGCAATTTATGGAGGTACATATGAATTATAATTATATGGCATGCAGATAAAACATGTTGCTTTTGCACAAATATCTCCCAAACTGCATAGCTTTATTTGTAAATTAGAGCTAAGCCAGGAAACGCCACCTTTCAACATTAATTCTGCCTTTATTTTATACTTGTCTCCCTTGCAGTTCGATGTTTGGTTTTGTCCAGGTCTACACTTGTACCTGTTTTGCCCTTACTCCCATAATCTTGCAGGGGAGCGGGGAGTTTGCAGGGGAATTGAAAAGTGGGGATGTTGCTCATAGCAACCAATCAGATTCGAGCTCTCAGTTTCATTTTACATACTGGAGAATTTGAGCT
>JABWIB010001713.1:19207-34705 GCA_016617825.1 Platyplectrum ornatum | reverse complement strand
GATCTTCCCCTATATGCCCCTATTGTCCCCCTCTTTCCCGAATGTGCAGGTTTAATATAAGGCATATAAGGCAATGTAAAGCTCATGTGCCATGGTGTAACCCATACAGCCCACTATCATGTCTGTGTCAGCTCTGTGTGGGTCAGTGTGGTGGGTGAGTGGCATGCTGCCTGCCAGTGTCACACTCTCACCTCCTTTACCTAAGCTCCATCTTAGCTGTGAGCAATGTGTTCAGCTCTGGTATCTGGGGACACACAACAGGGAGACATAAGAAGGCTGCAAACCAGACCATGCCAGTTGCACTCTGAGTGACTGATCGGGCTTTAAAGTGACTGCAGTGGAGGGACTATTGTAAAGTGAAACAACACTGACAGTTAGGTCTTTAACAATAGGGTCTGTATCTGTAATCTACTACATGCTAGAGTTCATGGTACATAAAGTAAGTGATCACATTCCAGGTTCCAGGATTCCAGTTTTTGGAGGCCTCTGGTCACCTAAATTGTGGGGGTCCCACATACACCTTAAGACGGGCACACATATATAAATATACATATAAATGTAACAGCATCTATATATATATGTGTCTTCAGCCTCCATGTCTGCCCTTGTATGTGGGTCAAGCAGCCTATTTCTGCCACTTGTATATCCCCAACCAGGGCCACCATCAGAGAGGACAAACGGGACTACTGTCAATGTGGAAGCTGCACTAAGTGAGCGGACAGTAATATCACTGGGCCCGGCTGCTCTGGGCCCTGTATTATCGCTCTCAGCTCACCCAACCTTTCTATTAAATAACCTCTCTTATCTTGGCTATCTTCCTTTTCCTTTGTGGCACACTCTCCCATGGCACTAAAATGTACACTTGTGTTGCACAGATAAGCAGTATTGGTTATACACGGTTTCTACGGGAGTCAAAAATCTGGCTCTATAAATGACAAGGCTGCATATATTGGGTCATATCATTCAAAGAAACTAATTTGGTCCTACTGTGGTTCCACAGGTGCCCTATATATAACCAGTACTGCTTATCTGAACATTGCGTCTATGTGAGCGGCCCCTAGAATAGGCCCTGTGAGTACAGGGCCCTTGTTGCCATGTAAACCCTCTGGCATAATGTTTTAACACAATCAGTAAAAACAAAGCGCTCAAGCACCAGATCACGTAATCATCATGTTAATTATTTATTGAGCGATTGGTCACCACACCATTACAGTGACATTGATTTTTGTCCAGTGATTGTCTAAGCGGCTGTGACTTGGCTGTAGATAATGCTTATCGGGGATGCGTTTGGGGGGGTGTTTTTTAGCCATCGTGATAAAAATAAAACCCTGGAAGCTTCTTGGTCGCAGCTTCGTCTCGCACCTGTTCGGAGCTGTGATTTATGCTGCTCACGCTCCGCTGTCCTGCTGGGTAAACAGAGTAATATCAGGGCATCATGATTTTATGTGGCGTAGGCTGGAATAGCAGGCTTGGTTACTTGGGTCAGGCTCAAACAATTATTTTCATCATCCAAACGCTCTGGTATTCGGGAAAACAAAAAGAAAAGAATGAAGTTTTTTTTCTGTATTGTTTACTGTGATAACAGCCTGTCCCTCTCATCACGCAGGACCCAAATATATTATTTCTCTCAGTAACCGCTATTCCATGTGACACAACAGATGATAGACCGGGCTGTGTACACGAATGTTTCTGTCTATAGAGAAAGAAAATAATATTATGACAGAGGTCGTGTTTTCTGATGGGAGAATAGAAACTTTGATTTTTTTTTTGGTCAGTGTGGTCACATTGGGCCAGATTCAGATCATTACTCACTATTGACTTCTTCACGACTTACTCAAGAGAGGTAAAATGGATGTCAGTGTGTGCATGCAGGGAGAATACTTTATTGTTGCATGTTGCACACAGATACTGACCAGCGTTACTGTTACACTGTTATTACACTTGGGCTGGAACATCATCTCTCACCTGTAATACGTATTGCAATTAATTCAATTTGGCCCCCCTGCAATTCAACATGGTTTTACCCACTCTTGAAAAATCTTTCAATGGGAATAATTTATCTTATAGTGTATGGCCAGCTATAGACATAAGTAGACCCTAAAGACACCATGAACCTGATTCAGACTTTAGGCATATCTTACTCAAGAGTGGGCAAAACCATATTGAACAGTAATGGGAGAGAGGAGCATGTAGCTCCAAAGGACAATAAAGACCAGACTGGGGTCAGGTCTCCCTCCCGTTCTTCCCTCCCGGCGGGGTTTAAACAAGGATCACCCACTAGGAACAAGCAGGAGGGTGGACCAGCCCAAGTGTAATAACAGTGTAACAGTAACGCTGGTCAGTATCTGTGTGCAACAATAAAGTATTCTCCCTCTATGCAAACACTGACATTCATTTTACCTCCCCTGCAATTCATCATGGTTTTACCCACTTATGTGTTGTGCGTCAATAGTGCCTACAGTGTCCTGTGTCTTGATATACCTATTTGTAACCCATACAGTATGTGTTCTTTGTTGGTGTGGTATATTTATGATATGATATGTATACTAGCCTTTGCTGGGAATCTCTGTATTGTTGGTATCAGTGTAATTACAAAGAGGAGGCTGAATAAATGTTATTGATTTCTGTGCTGGCATTGTCCTTGCTTTAAAGGGAATTCTTTGAAAATTTTACATTGTGTAAAATTCAATATTATTGATCATCGAAACAATAATACTCAGCCCTATTGTTAACGTGTCTTTCTACTTCCCTTCTCATCTTCAGCGAATTATACTTTATACAAGCATAGGCGCTCCTAATGTCAGACTGTGCGAGGGTACTGCACTAACCCTACTGTACTGCATCCGCTGTGCTCTATGATTTAAATGCCTTTCCACCTGACATACACATAAGATGTGTCATCACACTCTACTGACGTACATGGCACCCAGGAATGCATTCCCATTACGGACCATCACCATTCCCATTATGGGTCACACATGCCTTGGGTTGAAAGCCCCATTGGAGTGGCCAGTGATGCGTGGGTGAGGCCACTGTTCTGTGAGGTGGTCAATTATATATGTGCCTCTTTATCACACTATCCTCCCTCATGACACTGCTATGACAAGCTGCAGCTCTGTGGGCCTTTTTGGTAATGGAGGCCTGGAACCTCCAATGTAAATCCAGACCTGGTTACTTATGCACTTTGCAGTCCGTAGGAATTAAAGACTTCATCAGTACACGATAGAAGGCTGAGACCTGGGAGCGTCACCCACATACAGCACAGGTGGAATGGATGCCTGCTTTGACCTTTCTGACTCTTTCTGACCTCATAGTAATAATTATTTGTTCTGAGGTTTTGGTTTTGCACAATTGATGTTGAAGATTATTCCAAAAACTGAGCAAAACTAAAGCTAAGAACATCTTTTTATTCTTAGTGCTGTAGCTCTTAAGAGCATTTATCAAACCTGGACTAGTACCTCTCCGCCATCCATGACATTATTTCGAGAAAAACTACATTTTGTCTTCATAAGAGTTGCCTTTTTTTTTGTTATAAACAACTTCCCAGCAGCTGACAGCGCTGTGCTGACGTCTGCTGGCGGGGAGGAGGAATGGGGGAAGGGGTAAAGCTGGATCCTGACAGATGAATAGATTGGGATGCTGCTTAATCTCCACTTCATAAACTCCCCTGTCACCCCCCTCTCTTTCCCAAAAAGGGATTACAGGGAATAGCAGTAAATCCCTGCCATAAGTGATTTGTGAGGGTCAGCAGTCTGACCCCCAATTCCTCCCCCTACTGTCATTTAAATATACCCCCTGCCCACCTAACCTAATTTTTTCTGCCCTCTAGGGGATCCACAAGAGCACATCTATGGCATGCATACTTCTGAACTTCCAAACTTATTGGGTGGTGGTCGGGCACTTGGATTTGGTCCTTAATACATACAGTCAGCATAGCCTTTTGGATTAGGATATGCCCTTCCTGTAATATATGATCGCAGAATAAGATATTTGAGTAGATAATATACTGTCACGCTCTATTACAGTTAGTTGGCTCAATGTATTTTCTAAAGATATATTTTCCTACTTCTTCATAAATCGATAGCGTCCATTACTTACTTTCTGCAGGGACGACCATTTTTCTCTGTTTAGTCTCAGAAACATTTTTCACACTTCTTATAACCTGAAGCAAATTAGAAATGGTATATATAAAACACAAGTCTGGTTACTATAAAAGAGGGAAAAGGAGGAAAAAATTCATTTGTTTGGTGTCCGAATCCAGATAATAAATGTGGGCGAGCAGAAAATGGCCGCAGTGTACGAGCCCACACATAAGTCTTCCAGCATTGATCTGATGGTGGTCTTTCCACACTGTGATATCACCAGTGCAAACCTAAATAAGACAATATTAAAGTCCAGCGCTCACACTCATTGATAGCTCGATGCAAAGATTCAGCATTGGATGTCTGCTTCCGCTGCAGATAGAGCTCCGAGGAGCTGCAGACGCCAGGAACCCGTCACTGACTTGTAAGGACAAACCAAACCTCCCAACTGTCCTGCTTTCCCTCCCGACTCCAAGTTTGTCCAGCTAAGGGGACAAAGTTCGCTTTCTATCATTTATCGCGACTTACGGCACCAAAAGGGACGGGGCTTATGCTGGAACAGGGTGGGCAGGGCTTGGGCGGAGTCAAGTGTGGCCAAAGGCGGGGCTTAAGTGTCCCGCTCCCGGACCACGGCAAGTTGTATGCAAAACACTAAGGACCAGATCCAGAGTTACGTGACCGGGGTAATGTGTCCGTGTCTGTGAAGCAGGAATATAAATAATAATGTCCCATGTACCACCAACTCTTATTTATGTATCTCCCCTTCCCCACTATCAGAACCTTGTAAATCATAGAAACCTAGTTCTGAAGGATTCAGATCCGTAATGGAAGTACCATGTGCTACAGGTGGTTATTTTTCCTCCTTAAGCACTATTGACTTATTCACAGCTTACTCAAGAGTGGGTAAAACCATGTTGAATTGCAGGGGGGGTAAAATGAATGTCAGTGTGTGCATGCAGGGAGAATACTTTATTGTTGCATGTTGCACACAGATACTGACCAGCGTTACTGTTACACTGTTATTACACTTGTGCTGGAAACATCATCTCTCACCTGTAACACTGATTGCAATTAATGAAATGAAACTCCCCTGCAATTCTACATTGTTTTACCCACTCTTGAGTAAGTTGTGAGTAAGCAAATAGTGCCTAAAGTCTGAATCTGGTCTGCAGCATGAAACTGCAGTGTGGATCCGGTCCATTACTTAACAGGGTTACCAACTATTGAGATTGTGATAGCACTACCAAGGTGCTACACAGAAGGGGTGTGTCCTGTACCACCAAAGGGGTGTGTCCTGTACCAACAAAGGGGTGTGTCCTGTACCCCCAAAGGGGTGTACCCTATACCACCAAAGGGGTGTGTCCTGTACCACCAAAGGGGTGTGTCCTGTACCACCAAAGGGGTGCACCCTATACCAACAAAGATGTGTGTCCTGTATCATCAAAGGTGAGGTGTGTCTGGTGCTGCCAAGAAAACTATTTCAAAATACAAATGTCAGCTTCAATACTGATTAATTGGTAACTTATCACTTTCAGTATTTATTGTGAAGACTGATTTATTGATCTGTATAGAGATATAGGAGAATGTTAGGCAATGTATTCTTGAACTGAATCAGCATCAGGGAGATCACCCAACACTTCAGAGATTTTTCCCAGTCTCCCTGATATTCATGGAAAGTTAATACTTCACAATCACATCTTTACATTGTGACACAGTACAGAGATTAACATGCGGCTGCTCAGAAATAAACGGAAGTGCTGGAAGAGTAATATTATTTCCTTCTGTGTAACTGTGTAAAAGAGTTTCTGACCCCAGTCATGAATATAATGGATGAAATAATAGACTGATGTTTATTTTACACTTTGTGACATTTTCCTATATGTACATTGGTGGTAGCGCTGATGATATAGCAGATCCCAAGTGATGAGAATTCATTTCACCGGGGATTTTCCTTGTAATAAATCTGTAATGAAAATGCCAGACTTGGGGTAACCTTGCTGGAATGGGTGTCATTGCCATAGGTACACTCTTATGTGAATATACCAGCTGGAGGAATACCATGTGGTTAGGAAGAAGTATCTGGGGCCTAAGTCAATGTTGTACAGGATGTACCTAAATAATGCATAATTTAGAAATAGAATTGTATTCATTATTTGCATATTGGATATTATTGCTTGTATAAGGTAAGCATTGCCAACCGGATGCGATTTGTCGATGTGAACAGCCTTTGTTCAACACTGGAGCAGCACCGACATAGGGCTCCCTGACAGCGGGAGTTTCACGAGTGCATAACGGTACAGTAAGGTTTTTTATTCTTACCCCTAACCTCTTCTCTTCCACTACCCTAACTCCAACCTTCCATATAATTATTAAAAGTGTCTGCAGCGCCGTACTATGGGGAATATAGACAGAATTGTGGAAGAGACACCATGCCTGCAAACTTACATTCCATTGCCATAACCCCAAACCTCCCCATTACCTAATCCTAACCTTGAATTTCCCGCAGCCTAAACCCAAACCTCCCCTCCCTGCAGCATTCCAACCCACTATGTGGCTATGCAGGAGACTCTCCTCTATCCAACGGTACCACCCATGAGCAGATCGGATGTCAGGGGGCTGCAGGGTTCAAAGTTTGGGACAATTGTTTTTTTCCCACTCATAACTTTATGCTTATAGGTTCAATAGTACGTAAGTCTGGATACAGTCCTATGCCTCCAGTTTGGTCCCCTTTCCGGGACAACTGATACATGTTATGAGGGTCTCCTAACCACACTGCCGCATCCTCTTTACTGGATGCTTCAGAAGAAGATGGAAGTTACTGGAATTCCTCCTCATGCACTGCAGCAAGATGCTTGGAGATTTTGTGATTGTAAAGGCCTATTTTCAGATGGAGGCCTGGGGCTGTAGTCCCATCTGACCCATTAATATTCTGACCCTGTCTCTGTCAGACGTATCATCCATGTCTGGAAAGTATCTGCAATTCGATGAGCCATATAGATTATAGAGCAAAGTCCAATCTCTGGATCTAAAATCCAGTATATAAGTATTACTAAGTCAATAAATATACCCAGAGAAGACGATAACACTTCCAGATATATGTAGAGTAATATAAAGAGACACCGCTGGCTTTGAGAGTTTGTTGTTCCAGCGGATATCTGAAGAGTGTGAGAATGACACTGTGGACAGACATGATTCTTATCTCTTATTGTTTCCTGACTGTGAAGAGCAGAGAATGATCAGACGTGTTCTGCCGACATACCGGCTGCCGCAGCACAATCACAGCGCAGATTGCTTTTATGCATTGCACAGTTATCATTACACACCAAGCCGTGTCTGAGACCTATTTTCCAATGTATGTTCATTGCTGTCTTGCCTTTTAAGAAGATAACCAGAGCGTCCTGGGCTGGCATCAGCTGCCTTTATGTGTCAGATAATAGATGTCTTTGGACAAGTTACGCACTAGATAGACAGAAGCAATATTCTACAGTACAAGGCGGCTAATGCTATAACCCTTCATAAAACTGCAAGGCAAGGTAGACCGTGACACAGTCCTGCTCCCACGGATCTCCGCGCCACGCGCTCTATGTGGTGTAATGACACAATACGTTATTCGTCACATATGTGCACACATCCCCTGAACGCAATCAGAACAGTGAACACAGGATTAGTAATAAGAGATAATGATAGAATTGTTACTGAAGCATTTTCTAAAGGAGATCATATATTGTAATTACAATGTTATTTTTGTATCACTTACATACATTGAAGGCTGCCATGGCTGCCATCTCCCATCTCATGAATCTCATGAATACCGATTTAATATTAATGAAAATGTCAAAATAGAAGACTATGGTGATATTTTTTTTTCTATATATATACATTGTGTGTGTGTGTGTGTATATATTTATTTATCTATATGTTTATATATTAATGTGTGCAGAAAATTTGAAAGTTTGTTTGTGTTTATATGTAATAAAATAATAACTATGTAATACAATAATAATGTATGGTTGTGCTGTTTTATTTAGTATTTATTACAAATATATACATACACATACAAGGGAACCGTCTTAAGTAATGCTTTGTTTACCACTAAGCCAGAACAAGCAAAAAAACCCCCCCAGCAGCTTGGGGGTGGGGCTTAATATATGCAAATTATGCATGATTAAAGCTTTAATTGATAGGGTTACTTATGCAGGGGCGGGACATAATGTCATTAAGTCCCACCCATTCTTAGTAACACTCAGGCTTGAGGCAGCAATTTCTATCAAAATAATGCCTTAAGCTCTGGGAGATGTGCCTGCTGTCCCAGGGTACCAGGAGAAACCCTTGCATATGATATACATATATCTCTTAGAATGCTAAATTAAACCTTAACCTCTGAACTTTCACTATGCCTGGGAGTGTCCAGTTTCTATATTCTATCTACATGTTATTCAAATATATATATTCAGTGGGATCCGGTGTGCAAGCTCGCCCAGAGCCAGCAGGAACCACTCACCCATGGAGCAGGGCACTGATGCCTGTTAGGGACTAGTGAAGGCGGATGGTGGCTGTAGGCTATTGCAGCACAAGAAGTGCTGAGCCTTTTTATTTCTGTTTGGTTGATATATTATTTACCTGTTGTCTGTGTGTTATACTGCTGTGTCTGAGCAGTAAAGACTTCAGAAAAACACATCAGAAAACGTGTCCTTATTTTAAGCACCTGTATATATACCCAGTGAGTGATGAGTGGTTGTGAGTTTGTACCTGAATTCATGTAATAAGAAAATAATAAATATCCTGCTGCTTCTGTGTTCCATATCATTGTGCGACCCATTTAGTCAATAAGGAGCAACTTCTGAAATGTCAGTCACTGTGTGTGTAAACTATTCATTTCCCGTCTATACAAAAGACAGAATCAGCTAACTACTTCAGAGGTGTCACCACTATGATGGGGGAAGGAGGGGGGACTGGAACTCATATTTAAGACAGCAGGAGGATTTGTGTCAAGCTATTTGGAGCATATGTAATGTTTATCATAGGGAATCTTGGAAGGCTTTAATGCAGTTAATGCAAATCTCTTCTCCTGTTGTTATTATCAATCAGAAAACAAAACTGGAGTTGAAACACCACAGGGAGGATTGTGTATAACAGCCAGGGCGCTGCGCCGATAAACTCTGCTTTCACAGTATTTTCCTCTCTTGTTTTCTCTTCGATGTTATGTTTACCATTTGTAATTACTTGCAATGCAAGCCAGGATATCAGGGAAGGAAGCTAAAAACCAAGGGAGAAACTATGAGCTTGCGACTTATGCTATATGCTAAATCCCGGGTGCTAGAGACTGGAAACAAGTCGGATCACCGGATTGCACAGATACGGTTATGAGCAGTATTAACGGCACATGCACAATTTCAACACATTCAAATATCCTCATAAACTACATAACATTGTAATTATCCAGCATCACATCAGTGGACACATATTAGAGTTCCTCTGAAGAACCGTATTTAAATGTACTCGATTTTTACTCTATACCAGAATACGATGTGAAGGATAAAAAAAGAGACTAATTCAAATTACTGATGAGTAATTAAGATCGTATTTAATATATAGGTATATTTTGGTACTGGGTAACAAAGGACCAGATTCAGACTTTATGCACTACTGACTTACTCATAACTTACTCAGGAGTGGGCAAAACCATGTTGAATTACATTAGAGTTGAGAGCAGGGCTCGAAGTGGTGGGGTATATGGGGGTATGCCATACCGGCATTTCTTCCACTGATGTAATTGAAATACTACAAATCTCCATTGACGTCCATTATATTCAGTGTTTTCATACCACCACTTCTAAAAGTCCACTTCGACCACTGGTTGAGAGATGATGTTTTTATCTGTGAGCAAAATGCATAAATAAAGTATTCTCCCTGCATGCAAACACTAACATTCATTTACACCCCCCCCCCCCCTTGCAATCCAACATGGTTTTGCCTAATCTTGAGTAAGTTGTGAGTAAGTCAATAGTGCCTAAAGTCTAAAGCCTATAGTGCCTGAATCTGGTCCAAAATCCCTACGGCCCCTATTTCTAACAAACTAGATGTTAAATCATGAAAGGTCCACTTTTTGGACTGGTTCCGGTTTTATGTTATTAAATAATGTTAGTTGCTATGGTTCATATTCTCCTAATGTCATTTGCATCTTCCCACTCGCTCTTTAAATCGTTGGATCAGTCATAAATGGGTTTTCGAGTATTTTTCATTGAATCCCTGCATGAAAAATGTATGTTTGTTGTTTTATCCCATAATATTCTTGCAGCAACCTGGGATGTTCTTTCCTATTCTCCAGTGATTCTGTAGAACAAAGATGTTTTCGGAGTTTTGATATATAATTGATTTTACAGCAAAATAAGTGATAACAAAAAAATCTACAATTTTAGCAAAAAAAAAAAAACGTGATGAAATCCAGATTCCTCGCATATCTCCACTTAGGATCCCCAGAGGAGGTAAAGGGTTATCACAGCAGTGTGTTTCCTACAGGTCTGCTCCTTTGTTCATTTATAGAATAGTTTCCCTTTAATGTTTACAGAATAGAACCTGACAACATCCCCGCCAGTAAGGACCAGCCGCTATTTTAATCAAGTTTCTCGAGACTCTCGCGTTTCTGCTTTCTTTTTGAATGAGACTTAATAAAACATGACCTGATCTTTGTGTATTTTTGCTATTGCGTTGTGTATAGCATAAATTATTTTTAAGGCAGAATAATGCCTTCAGATCAAAACAAGGAAACCAAACAATATTTACAATGTGTGTATACAGCCGCTACTGGGAGATGTTCTTACCAAGACAACTAAACTTAAATCAAAGTATGGTAATAAGTACAAGCAATGAGTTATGATTGTCAGAAAAGAGAGCGAATAATTGATGTTCACTAATTCTCTATAAGTTTAATGAATGAGCACACAGGTAATTGGCAATTTATATATGCAAAGATATATATGTCACAAATACAAAGATAACAAAGAACACTATAACACAAGGAACCCGCTAATCCCAGTATAAACAGAAATACAGTACATACAGGATAAAAGCGGCTGGTGCACATACATACAAGGCAGAACAGCAGGACTGGAGACATGTGAAGTACAGGCTGAATGACCAGCACCAGAGTTACCTGGAGGGCGTCCTTTTATCCTAGTTATCCTTTTCTCCAGGTTACTCAGGTGCAGTAAAGTAATAAGAGGAGCCCAGTACAAACAACAGTCCCCAGGGGCAGATCAGGAAAATGTCCAAAAGGTCAGGAGAACAAACGTCCACGATTGCCTAGAGGGGCGGACAGGGATTCAACATTTCCATAGCACTGAAGCTGTATGTAAGTAGCACATACTGTGGATGTAACAGACCATAGATGTATCCCACTGTGTAAGATTCTAAACTGTACAAAATACACGTGTATTGCACATTGGAAGCAAAGGTATAGTATAGGGTGTTGACATGTAAGGGCGTTTATCTATCCAACCCTAAGGCCTATATTACCTAAACTGTAGAAATGGAAAATTGCAGATGCTGCCCATAGCAACCAAACATTAGACGTTGTCTAGTATGTAGTAGAAAATCTGATCGCCACTATTCCATTCCAAATGGAATGGCTAGTAAACATAGGCAGATGAGGTATGTATTAATAATGATGCTAATGGTGATATTGTTCTCAATCACATTACAGAAAACTCAGACATAATGGTAGTGGGGATACTTGCATGAGTGATCTCAAAATGCAGGTGTTTTATGGGGCTAATGCGACTAAGGTGCATAGAGCTGGAGCTAATGATATAAGTGTGATGGAGAAGGGCACAGTGTGATTAAATGCCCCACACTTAACAGTGGTCACACTCATGCATGACTGGCCTCTCCAGTGAGCCTTCCATAATTTTCATGCCATGTAGCTCTTAACTCGGCTTGCAAATTATTTACAAGACACACACCCATCCCACAGTGCCAAGCATATGGGCCTGCCACTACCACACAGGGCTGTTGTCAGGACTTTGTTACATTGTTACATCCTCCCTGGCCTGGGAATACTGTACTGGGCCTGGTACAGAAGGCACGGCTGTCTGTCCCCGATGGCGGCCCTGCTACCACATAGGTTCTCCCTTCCAGTCTCAGCTTCGCCTCGCTGTGCGTCTTGAGCCATCTCGTTCCTCCCTTTATCATGTGCAGGGTTCCAGTTTCTCAGGTCCAACCTATGTTTCACTTTTTTCAGCCAGAAGCCAATAATTTACTAACAGTGACCTAAGATCTTATTTCCTATTCCCAAATGATGCTATAGCACTATATAGTATAGTATATGTTTTCTAGAATTTTTCCAGCATAATAAGCAATAAAAAAAATTCAGTTTTAGCAAAAATCCACAATGAATCCAAACTCTCTGCACATCTCCACTTACTGTACGATCCCCAGAGGATGGAAAAGGTTATCTCTACAATGTGTTGTTTACAGGTTTGCTGCTTTGTTCATTTATAGATTAGTTGCTCTTTTATGTTTGCAGTACAAAATCTGCCAGTAACCCTGCCAGTGTGGACTGTCTGCTCCTGAGGAACATAATAAATCAACATCTGATAATTGGGTGTCTTTGCTTTGTCCTTTAAATGCAGTTTTCTTCATGAGTTCGAGCTGAAATATGTATATTTATATATACAAAGCTCCCTACAGCAGGTAATTATTATGTACTAATGGTAGGATCCAGACTTTTTATTGCTCCTCGGTAACAGGCAGGGTAGCCAAGAGGAATTCCAGGTGCGTCCAAATCATTGGGGTCGTGGCTGTGTTTTCAGCCTTCCAATCTCTTCGCTTGTGTGTCTCCAGTTGTCGAACCAACCCCAACCTGTCCTTTAATGAGCACGAGTGTTTGGTGGTAATCTGAACACCACCATTTTTACACCCGGTAAAAAGAAGGGCTATTCCCGGGTAGGTCCTGGGTCTCCCGTAGTCTGAACGGGCAGAGCCGTGTTCCTTCATTCTATAGTATTGAAAAGATTAAAATAAAAAACAACTAAATCCCGGGTCCATGGAGCAGTCGAAACAGCTGCATCAGACTTCAAAAAGCTGGGTTTTTGCTGTAGTAGTAGTCTGTGCATGGTCACATCTTTACCTTTCAAAAAGTCTTCCCAGGTTCTCAACATCCATTATGGAGGTCTATCCGTCCAGCGCCGCTATATTTGCTTTAGCATTTCATCTCCGTTAGAATAAGCTGTATGTAGGATGTCACGCATGGTGGATTTATTTACCGAACTGCATTGAATGCTTTATTTAATAAACCTTGAAAACAGCGCTGTGTTTTGACAAATAACATCTCATATTTGCAACCAATTTCACAGATAGCCGAGGGAACAACCTGTAAGTAGTTTTAGATAGCAATATTTAAGCGGCCAGGGTCAACAAGATATAGAAGTTTGACAAATTTGAGTCGCAACATATTAGCGGGAATCAGGGCCAGGAACTCACATCGCAAAGGTCAGAATTTGGAAATGTCATCTAATATCTTAAATATTGGTTTTAGGAAAAACATGTTGTGTTTTATATAACTAAAATGTGTAAAGAGATAAACAGCANAAATAACTGTAAATGACTCTTTACTACTAAAATGTGCATGGCAAAGGAGATGCGTGTTTACTAAAATACATGCCAAAGCCCCCTCCGTCATGCATGGATATAGTCTTGCATCAAGTTACGGTATTAAATGTTTATTATAGCGAAAGGCAGTGCTGTTTCTAGACTGTATGGGGGGGGGCTAATCGGCTGTTGCTATAATAAAAAGCAAGAACCGTTCAAAAATGAATGTGGAACAGGAAATGAACGCGGACATGTCCATGCTGTAGTGCACAACACGCTTCTCGGTTTCATTTTACATACTGGAGAATGTGATCTCAGATCGGATTGGTTGCTATGGACAACATCCCAACTTTTAAATCTCCCTGCTTTGTAAATTTAGGTCCGTAGGTGATCACCCAGAGCGACAGGCTCGGGGGTGGCAAAAGCACCCCCTTGCTGCCTCCATTTATACCATAACCAGGCATGTAAATAATTAGCTGTCCTGGGAGGGTACCCGCTACTCCTTTACAGGGCTTCCATCAGGGGGGAACGGCCGGGCCCAGAACAGATAGCAAATTATTTACATGCCTGGTTATGGTATAACCCGGAATATAAATGGAGGCAGCAAGGGGGTGCATTTGCCATCCCCCGACAGTGGAACGGCGTCCTTTACTGGTGTGCCGGCCACTGCTGGCTGCCTGCCTGAACTCACTTAGACGCCATCATTGTGACATTTTGACGTCACAATGTTCGGCCTTACGTGGGGGCCCGGCCGTTCGGGACTTTGTGAGGAGGGATATGGGTTTGGGGGGAGGGTCCGTTACTAGGTCTCACCTAGGGTGCCCAGAGACGTAGCACCGGCTCTACTTAAGGGTGCTGTGAAAAAATATGGAGACCCTGAGGATGCCTCGCGCTGAGAAACTTTAGGAACCACTGAAATAGAGACAGACGAATATGAGGTGAAGCTATCGGTAAGTTTTGTTTCGGGGAACACATTGCATGTAATTGTAACACGAGTTAATGTAAACATGCATATTACAATAAATGGATTTGGTAATGAGGTGCAAGTGCGCACTTATGGAAAGAGCAATCACCATAAAACTAGCCATAAAAAGTCTTCTTACAGCAAATCATGGAGAGGTCAATATTCATAATGATATCGCAGCTTGAAAGTGGCATTCAACGTACGAGAAATCAAAGCAGATCAAGTTGTTTTTTTTCCATTACGCTGAATGTCGGACTAATCAAATTTTACCCGTGAGGAAAATAAGAAATGATCAATTAAAGTCTGAAAGTAAAAATTGATTCCCTGAATGTAGCATTTGAACATTTTCCATTGCTGCCATAATATCTTTATGATTTAAAATGGAATTACAATTGTATTGTATTTTTTAATCACTTATGCTGATCCAGAGTTTGTGAGTAACAAAAAAATAAAAAAAATAGATGCAAAGCTGAAATTGGTCAAATCCAGGGGCAAGTTATTAATTTTTTCAGCATACAAAGAAAATTGTAGCAAACAAATGCTGTAGATGATGGGTTCTCAAGCAGAGGTATATGTACCAGGGTATAATTTTGCTAAGCAGGGAGATTGCAGGGACATTGGAAAAACTGGGATGTTGCCCACAAAAACCAATTCGAGCTCACAAAGGGGCCGATTCAATCCTGTGCGAAGACGGGAAAAAGTGCGGTAGCAGAATCTCGTGAATTCTAATACGCTGCTCGATGCGTAAGGGAGAGCTTGGATGTGATTGGTTGCTATGGGCAACATCATCCTCTTTCAAATATCAAATGTGAACTAAACCTCCTCTATATGTATGTGCTGACACATAGTGATATATATTGTTTG
>JABWIB010001713.1:4653-17552 GCA_016617825.1 Platyplectrum ornatum | reverse complement strand
GACCTACTGTATGCAAGCCGCATTAGGAGCCTTTAATATATGCCATTTATTGTGGATTACGCTTATTAATATTTTATCAATTTTTGCACTTATTTTCCTACTTTTTCTTATCTTTATTTTAATCATTCCAGTTTTAACATTTTTCGTGTGCACTCCTTATAGTCTGTCTTTTCTTTGTGTTGTTAGGTCGATTGAATTTTACAGGCTGGGGTAGCACCGTTTTGGGGTAATTGACATGCTATACTTGTTTATTTGTCAGAGTTTTTGACCCTGCTGTTAAATTGCATTTCAGTCATTTACCTCTTTCAGCTTTGATTTCTTTGATATTTTTGAGTGCGGTCCTCTTTTCGTATTTTGTTAATTCACTAACTACCCTGGTAATTCACAAACTACCCTGGTCAACACCGTTCACACTGAACCAGGATAGTTAGTAGTAATTTTAGCGTCGTTCACACTGAGCACACTACCCGGGTAATCGCCCTCTGTGTGAACGGGGTATAAATGTCCCTTTCCACCAGGCCTCCCAGGATTGCCAGGGACATATCGAGTTGAAACTATAAAAGTTTAACTTCATCTAGTTTTTGCATATTTTTAACATATAACTAATTTATTTCTTTTTACTATACACAGGTAATACCTTCAGTGTCCAGTCCGGATAGCGCCGGTGTAAGGACTGACGTCTGGCTCGTCGATGCACTTTGTCCTAGTCTGAGAACTGTAACAATCATCTCCTCCATAGTACTATGTGTTTGTTAACAGCCATAGGTGTTGACTGCTAATGACTGCACAGTCCTTACCCAATTTCTAGTGTAACATCGCAGAATACTTTATGTGATTCAATCTACTGCGCTGACCCTGACATAATAAAATAGGGCTCCGTATACTGAAAGGCGCTGGATACATCTCTTGGGTTTGTCATCCTGCTCCGCCATTACTGTTGACCATCTCTGCACCATTTCAGTTGCATTAACCTCTGTGACACATGTTAGGGTCATGTCTGCCTTCTGATATAGTAATTTCATGGTCTCTGCGGGCTCTTAACAACATACGCTGTAATGGTCTAATACCACCATTTGTGATATGATCATGCTATAAACCATGTCGGAGACTTTAATTATACAGCCCCTTGGATGCCTTTGTGCTGACAGCGTAAAATGATTACGTGTCATGTGTCAGTGTTATTTATTTGCTTCTACATAGACACTTTGTGTAGCTGCATCTGGCCAGGAATCAGATACTGTTTCTGGTGGCAGAGCGGACCCTGGAAATCATCTTTAAGAGCGATTTTGGATAACATTGAGAGAGATTTCCTGTTCTTCAAATTAAATCCTTATTTCCCTGTGAAATTTAGGATACAGTTCACTCCTATTGACTAATATTTGCTGCACAGGTAACAGGATTTGGATCACAAAAAGAAATACAATTATCCAAAGTACAATTATCCAACCAAAATAATAATGTTCTCTCATAGAGCGAGGAAATAATAAAGCAACTAAATATGTACAGCTTGGAGCAGAGAAGGGAAGGGGGTGATATGGAGTTTGGAGCAGAGAAGAGAGAGGGGTGATATAATAGCAGCTTTCACATATATCAAGGGACCAGGTTGAGGAGGGGGCATACTTCAGAGGAAGAGGTGTAGTAGAACGCAAGGACATGTGCATAAACTGGAGGGTGGTAGAACGTGGGGGCATGCGTATACACTTGAGGGTGGTAGAACGCGAGGACAAGTGTATAAACTTGAGGATGGTAGAACGCAAGGGCATGCTTATAAACTCGAGGGTGGTAGAACATGGGGGCATGCGTATACACTGAAGGGTGGTAGAACGTGAGGGCATGCGTATAAACTTGAGGGTGGTAGAAAGTGGGGGCATGCGTATAAACTTGAGGGTGGTAGAACGTGGGGGCATGCGTATAAACTTGAGGGTGGTAGAACGTGAGGGCATGTGTATACACTGGAGGATGGTAATGTGCAAAACAATTGGTTCAAAAAGTCTCCCATCAAAAGTTATTGGGCCAGATTCAGATCTTTAGGCACTCCTGACTTAAGCTGGGTATACACTATAAGATAAAATGTTCCAATCGAAAGATTTTTCAAGAGTGGGCAAAACCATGTTGGATTGCAGGGGAGGCAAATGGAATTAATTGCAATCAGTATTAGAGTTGAGAGATGATGTTTCCAGCCCAAGTTTAAAACCAGTGTAACAGTAACGCTGGTCAGTAATTCAGACTGTTCTATGGACTGGATCCATTCTTACATAATACTGAACTTGCAAGTAAGTCTGGATCTGGTCCTATGAGAGAGAAGATAACTCCCATGTCACTCCCCTCTCCTGTGCACGTTTGCGCCCTTATTCATTAAACTGCAGGAAGAAAGTCGTGTAGATTTTGCCTATAGCAGATTCGGATCTTCTTACAGACAGAAACGCAATGCGTCTGCATAGAGATCTGCTCTGTAACATCTGCCCAACGCTCACGCATAGCAATCACTATACCATATATTTGCACAACCCGCTTGTGTAATATCGGGTGTCATGCAGGAGTGCGGATACAGGCCTGTGTTACTGGGCAGAATATCATCACATTACATGGAAACGTTGATGTAAGTGATATAATGTATATATTTTTATTGTGTATCACTTCAGGGACTTCTTCATAGTCAGTAAGAATGGCATTGGGTTAATCTCTTAGAACATTTTGCTTCTCGTGATTCTGGCCTTAGAAATTAGAAATGACAAGCAGAGCATTTCATAAGATTATGATAACAATACGTGACTATAGTGTAACCTTCTGATGCCGCAAACAGAAAATATATAACATAATGCTTCATCTGAATTCCCTTCCCCATAGTTTTTTCCAATGTAAAGTAACTGCATTTTTACAATGTATTAAATGCTACTTATCCCAGCATCAGGACACACTTCCTCTAAACTCTCCTAAACTGTGTATTATTAAGAATCCTAGCCATGGGAGTGTTATGGGAACACGCATTGTAAAAACAAATTAATCCCCAAATCCTCCATGTTCTTAGGTGTTTGTTGAGACCTGAATGAACCACACACTGTAATGAAGTGCTGGTGGAATAATCCGCTGGTGATCAAGTCCTAGTGCAGGGGTAGGCAACCTGCGGCTCTCCAGGTGTTGTCAAACTACAAGTCCCAGCATGCTTTGCATGCTGGGACTTGTAGTTTGACAACACCTGGAGAGCCGCAGATTGCCCACCCCTGCTTTAGAGGATTGCTCAACCCCCAATATACCACCCCCTCTATGTAGAGCTACAAGTCCCAGCATGCTGTAACTGCACAGACATAGTGGATACCTGGGGCGTGTAGTTTGCCAACACCTGGAGAGCCGCAGGTTGCAGACCCCTGTCCTAGTGTGTATCACGTTCAGCCAGTAGGGTGTGAAATGATGCATTTCAGAACTTGTATTGTATTTGTAAAGTTTTGCCCAATACAGGGATGGAACTAACCGGGGGCAGAGCCATGATCTGCGGAGAAGAGTAAGAGTGGGCGCCCTTATAAATGACATCATCACCTTGTGGTGCCTTCATTGTGCGGAACCAGGGTGGCATACCTCCCAACTGTCCCGCTTTCAGTGGGACAGTCCCGCTTTTGGGGGTCTGTCCCGCTGTCCCTCCCTACTCCGTGTTTGTCCCGCTAAGGGGACAAACTTTTTTTTCAATTAGATGCCGCAAGTCGCGGTGGCAAAAAGGGGCGGGACTTGCCCATGGAGGGGCGGAGTCGGGGCGTGCCAGAGGGGGAGTCGGCCGGGTTCGGGGGCGGGGATTATTTGTCCCGCGGCCCCGACCTCCAAAGTTGGGAGGTATGGGGTGGCAGAACCGAAAATAAAACACTTTGTCCCGCTACTGGCCAACCGGAAATAGAATGAATCACGATTACTTTTTAAATGAATTACCACTGACACATGCAGAAATCGTCCATGTGTTCATAATGAAAATGCCCAGAACTGAGATTTAGGACCCTGCCTCATAGAGATGCGAGGGTAGGACAGGAAGGGTTCCGGACTCATATCTGGCCTATGTTTCGTTTATGGGAGAAGACTGCAGGGGATGGACATTAAGAAGATACATATGGAATTTAATACCCCATTCACATAGCCAGCACAGCAATATCCCATGTTACTTCCCACCCGATTTCTAAAGACCTCATTTACACTGCTCCATGGATATGGGAAATTGCTGCTGTAAGAATAAATCTTTTCTTCTTCTTCTTTTATTGTAATCTCCACAAAAACCAGGGTCGGCCTGTCCACACATGAGCGACCCATGTCTGACCTGAGAATAACCCTGCAACAATCCTACGTTCAATACCCGGGTCTCTAGACACAGGTATTTGCTGAGGCACTGTTCACACTTGTCATGGACTGATTTGGGTGTTTTTACCATGACCTGCCCCTAGGGGTCGCTGCTGGACAGATTGCACTCTCTTGCATGTACTCATGTGTGATTGCTCGCACCTGCTTCTGAGCATCTATACCAGCTTCTCACTGAGCAGAGCGCTGGTCATTCTGCTTATTTGCTTGTCTGTAGCTGTACTGCTACCAGTTCTGGTGTGCTGTGCTCCTGTTGTCTGGCCAAGCCGCTAACTTCTCTGTGCTTTTCTCTTTGTGCATGATTTAAGCTGGCCATACACTATAAGATAAATTGTTCCAATTGAAAGATTGTTCAAGAGTGGGTAAAACCATGTTGAATTGCAGGGGGGTAAAATGAATGTCAGTGTTTGCATGCAGGGAGAATACTTTATTGTTGCATGTTGCACACAGATACTGACCAGCGTTACTGTTACACTGTTATTACACTTGGGCTGGAAACATCATCTCTCACCTGTAATACTGATTGCAATGAATAAAATTTGCCTCCTCTGCAATTCAACATGGTTTTACCCACTCTTGAAAAATCTTTCGATTGGAACAATTTATCTTATAGTGTATGGCCAGCTTTACACTCTCATGGGCAAAACCATGTTGAATTGCAGGGGAGGTAAATTGAATTAGTTGCAATCAGTATTACAGGTGAGAGATGATGTTTCCAGCACAAGTGTAATAACAGTGTAACAGTAACGCTGGTCAGTATCTGTATGCAACATGCACCAATAAAGTATTCTCCCTGCATGCACACACTGACCCCCCACCCCTGGCAATTCATCATGGTTTTACCCATGAGCATATAAATCATGAGTGTAAAGGTGGCCATTCACAGCCAGATTTTTAGCCATAAGCCACAANTGTCATAGGTTTTAGGAACAAATCTTTCCATGGATGAGCACATTGACGCAGAAAAACGATTGACCAACAATTATCTTTAGTTTATTTAAAAAAAAAAACCCTGTAAAAAATAAAAATAGATTAAACAAAAATATACTTTTTAAAGTATATAAAGTTTTATTCTCTTTTCATGTTGGACGCGGGGTTGTTATATCAGAGGGGAAGTAAACTTAGTACAAAAAAAAAGAAGTTGCTGACTTGTCGCTTCTTTCACTTCAGACAACAAATTCCCACACAAGACATCAGTCTACTGAGCTCATTTTGTCCTGTGGACAGTCTAAGCTTTACAAAGTGACATCTGACAATGTCTGTGCGATTGTTGCTGCAGGGAATATACCAGTCATCCCCTCTGCTATCAGCGCTCTTCACCTAATAGTGCAAAGATTGAGCACTTTACAAGACACTGAAAGCATGATGCCCATGACAAGGAGGATCAGGATGCACAGGAAAGTGTCATATTGCCAAAAAATGGCCTAATACCTTCACAAACNTTCTTCAGGCTGCCAATGTAAACTCATACAGCAATGNACTGCNTACACGCTGCAGCTTTTACACATGATTACTGATCAAATCTATAAACNATATCATTCACACNTGTATGTGTAAGCAATCNTTCTNTATCCTGTCATTGCCTCNTTGGATTGGATCTTTAAAAAAAAAATCCCAAATGTTAAGAATCAAATGGTAAACCAATACTGCAGAACAGATGGTAAAATAAAAATGACAGAGCTACCCGTAAAACATGTGCTGTGTATGTGCATGAATCAGTCCGCTCATCAGAACGTCCAGGTGATCATTCATTTAATGGTGTGAACTTTAGTGAGTGTTTACCCAGTTGAATTGCAGTTGTAAATATGAATGATTACTCCATTCACTAAGAAATCAGNGTCTGGTGTATGGGATATAAAGTGATTTTATCAACATTACATAAAACTTGAGAACATTAGGTATGACACAGAATGAACTAAATGACTAAAATGACAACGATAAGTTCAATAGCATGGCATAATATAGTCAATCTTAGTCTGCCCACATCATACACATCCCGCCCAAGCCCCACCCATGTCCCATCCATGGCCCGCCCCTGGTTTGTCCTCATATCAGGGACAATGGGACATTCTTGCGAAATTGGGTTTGTGCTGCTGAAATCGGGACAGTTGGGAGGTATGGCTCAATCCTAAACCTAAACTTAACATGAAGTATAGTACTCACCCATCTGTCATAGTACAGAAATGTAGATCAGAAACCCCCACCGCAAGTAAAATCATTGATTAAGTGGTGTTCATGGGTCTAAATTTACTAAACTGCGGGACTACAAAAGTGGGGATGTTGCCAATAGCAACCAATCAGAACTCTCGTTCTCCATTGTCTGAAATGAAACTGAAAGCATGAATTTGATTGGTCGTTATGGGCAACTTCTCCGCTTTTCCAATCCCGCAGTTTAGTAAATTTAGACCCAGATTAACTGAGAGGCCATGAACCACCCCTGCTTAAGATCCACACTTGCTGAGAGTCATTGCGATGGGGGCGGGATGGCATGCATAAAGCTTGTCCATATTATGAAAGGGCTTGGTTAAGTAAATGTTTTGCATTAACCTCGTTTTACTAAAGCCAATGAGTAAAAGTTATGAAAAGATGCTGCTGGTAGAAAACACTTGCGTATGAGGGGAGAGTTCACCCCACAAAGACTCTTAATGGACCACTGCATGTTGGATCTCCCCCCTAATCACGTCCTTACATTTGGATCCTATGCAGAGTAATATTGCTAAAANAAACTGAACCAAACAAGCTACTTATCCAGGAGAAGTGCGCAGTAATTGGCTGCTTAATCATTAATTGTTTGCTAGAGACCATTTTATTGTTATTTTGCAAAATACACAAGCATCCATTTCAGCGATACTCTCGGATGAGATGCTTTGATAGGGTGCACCAGACCAGAGCAGGCTGTTTTGATTGCACATTCTGCATTGTGCATGATAATTCTTNGTGTTTGTGTAAAGCCATTAATAATACATTGGACCACATTTCATTTCAACAGCAGTCANAAGCAATGAGAGCTGAAAGCCTGTAGGATTTGTTCTGACTGAATGTATTGTACGTTGTGAATACATCTTTTTGCATAGCACAAAAAATGAAATAGGGGAAGTTTAAATTGAAAGACCATGTAAATCAAGTTGTACCAGTTAGATGTAAATAGCAACATTGCTTATGGCAATATATGTACTTCATATGTACTTCATAGTCAAGAGCAAGTACAGTCAGGTGGTAAAACCTTAGGTACAGCTCTCTAAATTACCCCTCACCTAAGTTATGTCCCCTCAGGAGACAGGAACCCTTATAAAAAACACAACAGGGATGATTTATCAAACATGGTATGTGGGTGGCATGGAGAAATCCTACATTAAAATTAGATATAGGACCTCCTTTGGGACCATTGCTGATGTTACAACCATGTGACCAGTTATCATCAGGGGAAGGAATCAATGTTTCCCCCTCTACGGCGTTGCTGGCTACTGGCTCTTTGCGGTGCAAACGTATGTACATACAGTATGGAGTCCAGTGTGAGGTAAGGAGAATGTTTCTGTAGGGGGTGTACAGTGTGTGTGTGTGTGTGTGTGTGTGTGTGTGAGAGAGAGATAGGGAGAAGAATATTTTATGAGTTGCGCTGTGTGAAAGAGAAGTGGGGAGATTGTATTATGAACTGCACTGTGTGTTTGAAAGATATATTATGGAGTGCACTGTCTGTGTATGTGTGTGTATTGTATTATGGGGTTCACTGTGCGAGTTTAAAAAGTAGAAAAACTGCATTATGTGTTTGCAAAGTGTGTGTGAGATAGAGGTAGAAAGAATGTATTATGGGATGCACTCTTTGTAAGAACTAGAGGTAGGGAGATGGTATTATGGGGTGCACTGCGTGTGTTTGAGTGGTAGAAAGAATACATTAAGTGATGCAATATTTGTAAGCGATAGAAGTAAAGAAAATTTATTTTGTGGTATAGTGTGTGTGTGTGTGTGTTTGTGGTTTGACAGGTAGAAGCAGGAGTTCATTCCATGTGTATGTGAGATACAGGTAAGGGAGAGTGTATCATAATATGTGTGTGCACATGTGAGGCAGAGGAAGAAGTAGAGAGAATGTAGGGGGATGTATAGTACATTTACTATTAAATAAACATAAAACATCATGCAACATTAAACTAACTAATAATGACATTTCTTTCCCTGACAGTAAGTTCTTATTGAAATATATTTCTGTCTGGGACCCTGAGAAGTAGTACCTGCACCACCTCTTATTGGCATGTTCCAAGTAAATAAACAGTGGCCATTTAAATATACTTATAAGAATAAATTCCAGACTTTTTTATGAACGGGGTATTAGAGGTTGTAAAAAATAATTTGCTTAATTTCATTTATTATTGCTTGATTTTTTGGTTGACATTGGGAAACCTAATCTAATAATCTAAAATTGAATAAAGACTTTAATTTATGATTTAGTATGAGTAAAATTAACACTTTCATAATAAAAACCTGTCAGTCTACACAGGGGCCAGATACAGAGCTTTTCTAGAGTCTAAATCATATTGTGGACACTTGTTTTGGTCCGTAACTTATGGAAACTTTTCATCAAAAGAGGGCTGGGTTGCTGCTCATGGTGGAACATGAAGGTTGTTTGGATATAGGGAGGTAAAGGACGAAATACAATTCTTACAAAACCATTTTAACATTTAATAAGAATATATGAAGACCACACAAATAATACTGAGATTCAGCTGGTGTTTAGTGGTTGATAGCGTTTAGCAGGTAAGCAGCAGATTGTTGTCAAGATGAATAGGTCTTAGTTGAGATAGAGATAGAGGTAAAGAAGATTATATTATGGAGTGTACTGTATATGTGTGTGTGAGAGAGATACAGGTAGAGAAGTTTAGTGCAAAACATTATTCCTGGAGACAACATCCCATTGTTACTGGCATCCATTTATTAAGCTGGCCACACACTATAAGATAAATTGTTCCAATCGAAAGATTTTTCAAGAGTGGGCAAAACCATGATGAATTGCTGGGGAGGTAATGTTGCACACAGATACTGACCAGCGTTACTGTTACACTGTTATTACACTTGTGCTGGAAACATCATCTCTCAACTCTAATACTGATTGCAACTAATTTATTATGTATTTATTTATTTATTAACAGGTTTTTATATAGCGCCATCAGATTACGTGGCGCTTTACAATTTACAATGGGGAATACAGACAGAGAGACAGAATGGGTGGGGAAGAGGAGCCCTGCCCGCAAGCTTACATTCTAAGGGAGATTAGGGATTTGATACATAGGGGTAATTACACATACAATTTTTGGGACAATTTTTAGACAGCTGCCAATTAACCTGCCAGTATGTTTTTGGGATGTGGGAGGAAACCGGAGCACCTGGAGTAAACCCACGCAGACACGGGGAGAACATACAATCTCCACACAGGTAAGGTTCTGTCCGGGAATCGAACTTACAACCTCAGAGCTGTGAAGCAGGAACGCTAACCGTTGAGCAATTCCTGCAATTNAACATGGTTTTGCCCACTCGTGAAAAATCTTTCGATTGGAACAATTTATCTTATAGTGTATGGCCAGCTTTACTCTATATGTGGGACATATCTCACTACATTCCCATAGCCCTGCCTGCTAGGGAGAGATCGCCAGAAATTGAATGAATCATTACAGGTCTACAGGATCTTTATGTATCATGAGACGGCTTCTATACTTGTTACCCACATTCTCCCTTGAATAATATAAATCACATACACCCCAACTCCAGTCACACTCTCTCTATGATTCTATGGGTGATCACTCTCCATTAGTTTCCTGATTCCCTTAATTTCTTTCATATTTCTAAACCAATACCATCGTCTGTAGATGGCAAGATGATTACATCTGTAGTAAATGCTGTAAATGTCTCACATGCTTATCTCCTACAGATGTTCCAGGTTTAATTGATAGTATAAAATTTAGCTCATATGGCTTACCAATTAACACCAATTAAATCATTATCANATTTTTACATTACACCAAATGAGGATTTACTGTGGCATCTGCACAGTGACTGTGCATTAAAATCAGAATCTTTAGGTCCCAGAATGTTTCATGTATCGGGACTCATGTAAGTGGTGTATATGAGGGTATGTGATGGTCTGTAGCACTATGTAATCAAAGAGAAACAAGTCATTATAGGGGGAACGTGATGGTCCTCAAAGCAAGCTCTGCTGCAAGTTGCAATATAAATGTATATTTAAACTGTTCATCTCTGGCTGCTTCTTTAACCGAGTCAGGCCCGCACATAGCAAGTCTCATACTGCATTGCTCCACCCTGGTCATCTAAACTCGGCACTGCCTCCTAGCTATGGGACTTGAGTTATAGAAACATATAGTTGTTGTTGTTGGTCATTCCATGTACCATTTTGGTGGCTCTTCTTTGTACTTTCTCTAATGTATTTATGTCCTTCTGGAGATATGGCCAGAACTGAACACAGTATTCTAGGTGAGGCCGCACCAGTGCCCTATAGAGAGGCATTACTACTTCCCTCTTTCTGCTACTAATTCCTCTCCAGCCCATGTCTGTCAGAGTCAACTCTCATATTTTCAACCCTGATTACTAATGAAAGATGCTCTGCATGATTCAGCTTCAGCGGTGGTAGACAGGACACAGCCAGTTCCCATGGCTGTAGAAGAAGACAAAACGCTGAAGCAGAACAAAAGAAAAGAAGATGGAGAAAAGGAAGAGGAGACAGATGGATGTGATGTTGGAGACGAAAACAAGACATCAGAGACAAAATTAATGGAAGAACTGAGCAGAGGAAGAGCAAGCAGAAAAGGGCAATGGAGGAGAGGATAGAGGGACAGGCTAGAAAAGAAGAAGACAGACAAAGGAAGAGGGTAGTTCAGCAGGGAGAGACACAGGGGCAGGGTAAAGGTAAAGAATATATTATTATTTAAACAATAAACGCCATTTAATTTCAATATCAGCCTTATGAAGATTATGTAGCCGACACATAAATATGGTAATCCTGATGACGTAATAATAATATATAGCGTCACTTGTATCATTATGGATCTGCTCAATGTGTCCATTGTGAATATAACCGAATGATATAGAGCAAACAGAGAGCAGATGCACTCGATACAACTCCTCTCCTTCTCCTCTTAAATGATCCTTGGAGTCATCACCATGCGCAGAGCTGATATTTCTCGCTATTAATGGGGTGAACAATTACTGACCTTTGCACAAACAATAATCTGTGATCGCACTATTGGCTCCATATACGTTTACATCCCCGACAAATTGAAAACAGTTAAAAAACAATAACAGTCTTCTAAAATCTGACTTCTACATTTATCTGACACACTCGAAGGCTGAAACGACGCATAACCATCTTATGATTCCCCCTCCTTAATAATGCAGATTCAATTCTCCAGTCCTTATTCTCTGGCATGCATCATGGATTTTGTGTTATTAATGCAAATAACAACATTGTTTTTATTTCCTGGCCGCATCATTTTGTCATAATAGAACATAAAAATAAAATGCCAGAACTCAGAGTCGGCCGAAGCTGCGGCATATATTCGCTTTCTTTCCACTATATTCATTGTCTGCCAATGGGCAAATTTGATTGGGCAAAATATTAATGTCAAGTTCAGAAAAGCAATCAAAGTAGAGAGGATTTCCCCCGTCTTGCAAATAAAACAGAATTGCATCTCGTTCCCTGTACTCCATACAGTATGTATGAATGTATTAATAGAAGCTTCACATGAAGATGTTAATGTCTACAGTGTAGTGATTTTCCACGAAGGAGCTCATCGCGGAGCACCAAGTGTCCTTTGATCCATCTCATCATAGACTATCTTATGAAAACCTCCTTTTCTGCATATTTCCAGGCTGCCATACAGAATATAATGATGCATATGTTTTTTTCAAGTAACATAAAAAATACATACATCCTACATAGGATCTGGAGGAAANCCTTTCATCTTCCGTTCTGTGATTCTATTTCTCTTTGTACGTTCAAGAACTATCAAGTGCCAAATAGAGAAGAATTCGGCCAACTCCATCAGGACAGACATGAGCTTGACAGAAATAAAAAGAAGCTGAGATAAGATTTAGAATGAGGTTAAAAGGAGTTGGAAACAGACTTTTGCATGCACCAGGCCTGAATNTACTAAATTGCAGGATTGGAAAATTGGGGATGTTGCCNATAGCAAACTGCTCAGCTTCATGCTCTCAGTTTCATTTTACTTATTGGAGAATATGAGCTTGAATGTGATTGGTTACTATGGGCAACATCCCCACTTTTCCAAACCCACAGTTTAGGCAAATTAAGGCCTAAATCTTTTTGTTATAAGAAGAATACACAGACTATTCAGTCGAGCATCCGCACAGTGGACGACGTCTGGTAGTTGCATTCGGTTCTGCCTATGGGCAGAGACAGTGGTATANGGGGAACTTAAGGTAAACCTCACACAGTGGTGGGGATAGACCTGCAGATGAACCACTGTGAGTGTCAATAGGTAGTTCCAAGTGGATCTGCTTCAAGACTTAAGGTGAAGGAGAGTGACATGGGAGTTCACTCCCCT
>JABWIB010001712.1:41317-64011 GCA_016617825.1 Platyplectrum ornatum | reverse complement strand
TGAACTCCAGTAGAGTATACGGATATATAGCCATATGAACTCCAGTAGAGTATACGGATATATAGCCATCTGAACTCCAGCAGAGTATACAGATATATACTCGTATGGCCTGAAAACCACGCACAGAATGTACAAAACAGGTAAGAAGAGGTAGGACGTTTATGTGCCTCTGGTAAGGAATCTAGAGTGTAAGCTCCACTAGCACAGGAATACATTAGTCAGACATAACCCCAACCAACCTCTCCAGAAGAAGTAACTTCACCTATAAATTATAAATGCTGAGTTACACATGTGCCCTATGGTAAAACAGATTGGAAACCACAAAATGACACTTTATGAGGGTGGTGGTGCCCATGTATTAACAGAAATCTGAATATTGTGGCCTCTGGATTCAGATTGCTGCCTGTTTTCGGAGCTCCCAACACAGAACTTCTGGATGTGTTGATGTGTCTAAAGTAACTGGTTCCTATATAAACACTGCCATGTTTCCGCATTAGAGAACATTAAAGATCCTTAGATTATTTTATATAAAAATATTTTATTGATTAAAAAAAATCAATAATTGTAAAAGCCTAAAGAGTCAATTAATATTGACAAACATACATTAGAATCCGGTTGTCACAACAATTTTGCCTTAATTTGTATCAGAACCAAACTCGGGTCTCCGGCCTCAGGAAATTACTGCTCTACTGACTACACTATTCCTGCTGATGGACAGTTCCATCCACTCTCACTCCCAGCTCTGTCATGTTATAGTTCTTCACAGTAATTATTATGTTGGGTCGGCATACATTATCTAAATATCCAAAATTTGTAAAGAAAATACAAATACTCAAAAAGAACAAAAAAAGACTTTTTACAAGTGCACACACCACTTAAATATAAACAAATGCTACACAGCTTTATAAATGATCAAATAATGATCATTAATATTATCATACCTCCCCAACTGCTTTGTCTCGATTAGTGGACACACTGGTAGGCATTGAGATTTTAGTTTTATTTGGGGGGGGGGTTATTAAAAGTTACATTTTAGCCCGATTGTGGCAATAAAAGGACATGGCATGGGTGGGAACGGGCAGTGCATAGGCAGAGTCGGTCGGGACCTACCTGTTCCGTATGTCGTTGGAAGGCATTTCACATACAATTCCTGTAGTCAAATCATAATTATTGTTGCTTGGGCCTGTACACCAGGACCAGTCTCCATTTCTGCCCCTTTTATGTCAGCATCCCTGTGGGGGGGAACTCCAATAACTCTGTTGTTAATCAAACCCTAAAGTACAATGTTCCCAAAACACAAACAGGTATAAATATAAAGGGATAGGTGATGCTGCATGTATTGAAAAGAATCTCTAATTCCAATCTCTCGGGCCTAAATTTACTAAGCAGGGAGATTGTAGCGAGATTGAAAAGGGGCGATGTTGCCCATAGCAACCAATCAGATTCAAGCTGAAACTGAGATCTTGAATCTGATTGGTTGCGATGGGCAACATCGCCCCTTTTCAATCTCGCTACAATCTCCCTGCTTAGTAAATGTAGGCCTCAGCCTCTTAGGTTGCCCAGGTGAATTCTGGGTACAGATATGGAGAGGTGCCAGCTTGTGTTATAGTTTGAGTATCAGTTTGGGCTTGTGGTTCGGGGCATGGTGTGAGGATTCGGATGAGCAGCTCGCACAGTAGTTTGCATACATTTAAGAGAAGTCACAGAAGGTTCCACTGGTTCTACCTGTCACTTTCACTTTCCATAACCACTTCCCCCCATGTAACACCTTCCCCTCCCTCACCGCTTATCAGTCACATGGCCATTCACTCACTAGTTTATCAGCAACTTATAGTCAAACCAAAGACTTTTACATTCCACCTATTTGAAAAGTTGATATTTTCGAATGAGGAACAAGCACTTCAGTCTGCTCTTAATGCAGCTATTTATGTCAATTGATGTCAATTTGCATATAAATGCTAAGTTCTAGTAAATGGAATTCTTATTACTTTGTAGAGGAACACAGCGGGTCTCTATGTTACCACCAAGGGCGCAGATGTAGCTCTACTGAACGAGTTTGATAAATACCTTTGAATTGGAAAACAGATTTAGTCTAGTGATTATCAGCAGATTAACATACTATGTAAAGAGCTTCATATTAATAACTTGTGTCTTGCACAGCAAAACTCTCAGACGCCTCATAATGAAAAATAACAGATTTATCTGAAACGTGTTCTGTTTCGACTGATACTTTTTATATAAGTTGTGCGATATAATTTTATGTACGGCTACATTTACAATAATATCAAGTGTTGCGGCACAACCGCTCTGTCCCGTCTCAATGCCTCATAAGTTTTAATTGTTAGCTTAAGCAATTGGTCGTTTGGTATTCGATTAAGTGCATAGATGGTAATCAGATCAAAGTGCACTGATGCTATTATGGGAGCTGGTGTCGCATGAAATATTAGAAATCATCTTTTGGTCTAACTCCATCTTTGTTCTATGGAGAATGGCATTGAATACCCCAGTTGCACATGCAGGATTTTTAAAGGGGGGGGTTTCCAAATACTTTTGGATGCACATTCTATAATATATAATAACTATAATTCCTCCAGACCCCACATATATTACTGTGTATGCTATTCCCTTACCCCCTATTGTAATTGTAGTTTGGCAACACCTGGAAAGCCGCAGATTGCCTACCCCTGTGCTAGATAAAGTTGAATTACAATAGATTATGTGATACCATATGCACCGCTATTGCTTTGGTTTGAGTATCTTCAGTCTCTTTGTCCTTGTATTGTGTAATTGATTCTACCATGTTTCGCTGATAATAGGACCTACCCTGATAATAAGCCCTATCTTAATCACTAGAGGAACAATTAGGTGCCAAACAATAAGGTGCCATAATGTCAGCAACACTGAGGGGAACAATTACCAAACAATAAGGTGTCAAAATGGCAGCTGCACTTGGGGGGCCATGATTGCATTAAAAGCCAGTCAATAAAATAAGCCCTACCCCGAAAATAAGCCCATTGGTGTTTTTTTGTCCAGAAAAAAAATAATATAATATACAACGTTACACATCTCTATACATACAACGTTACACATCTCTATAATATACAACGTTACACATCTCTATAATATACAACGTTACACATCTCTATAATATACAACGTTACACATCTCTATAATATACAACGTTACACATCTCTATAATATACAACGTTGTTGCACATCTCTATAATATACAACGTTACACATCTCTATAATATACATTGTTACACATCTCTATAATATACAACGTTACACATCTCTATAATATACAATGTTACACATCTTTATAATATACAACGTTACACATCTCTATAATATACAACGTTGTTGCACATCTCTATAATATACAACGTTACACATCTCTATAATATACATTGTTACACATCTCTATAATATACAACGTTACACATCTCTATAATATACAATGTTACACATCTCTATAATATACAACGTTACACATCTCTATAATATACAACGTTGTTGCACATCTCTATAATATACAACGTTACACATCTCTATAACATACAACGTTACACATCTCTATAACATACGTTACACATCTCTATAACATACAACGTAGACATAGATTTTTATTATTTGTTTTTACCCTGAGCATTCTTTAAATCTGTCACCCTCTGAGAGACCCCTTCCGCTCTAGAGATCATCATTATGTTACACCGAATCCGTTCCTGGCATAACTATGAATAATAATCCATGAGATTAGAATTATAATTGAAGCCAGTGTCACGTCGCTCTGAATGTATACATGAGATTCTGAATGACATTTATAATTTCCAGTAGCGGTTCCGGGTCACAGACATGCAATGTAATGCTGTCCTATGGCTCACCATTATTATAATTTCTGAAAACAGCTTTACAAGCCTGAGGCTGTGAATAGTGATTACCGCTGAACAAAAAAAAATGCGGTTAGTATTTAAGTTAGTTTTTAACTGAGTTCAAGTGTTAAGCTACCATTCAGCAAGAGTTATGTGTAATTATACTGGCATGAATACAGCTCCACGAGTGGGGTTTATTATGAAGGATAAAAGATTCTTGTTCGGTACAATTGTGATGCGGCTGGATCGCTCCTGCAGATGATGGAATTATAATTCACAAAACCTTGTCAACATCTGGACGACCATGTATTGTTCAGCACTGCCTGCCACTCCTATGGGGTTTGAGTCATCCATCTGTCTGCCTTGTGACTATGGCCTTTCAAAAACAATAGCTGACTTTATTGTAGTGAATCTAATACAATTGGTTGGTTGCTCACGGATAATTCCATTGGCAGTAGTGGTGCGAGGTCCATGGACATCCTTGACAAAGTCCAATACATACCCTCTATCTATTGATTCCTATCTCTCTCTCTCCTATCTCTCTCTTATATATAATCTATCACAGGGCTCGAAGTGGGAGTGTATACGGGGGTATGCCATACCGGCACTTCTCCCACTGCTGTAATGAAAACATTTTAAATCTCTGATGACTTCAATTATATTCTATGTTTCCATACCGCCACTTCTGAATGTCCATACCACCACTTCTAAATTTCCACTTCGACCACTGATCTATCATCAATACCCTGCTAGCAACAATTTAAATACTTACCTCTTCTGCATTGAATACGTGGTATAAACGGTTAATGCAATGCAGTAATTATTGCATTGGGATGTTACTGTCTGAGTTGGGCATTGTCATGTACATTGGCTTTCATTTATGGGGAAAATTGTGCTGGTAAACTGGGGGTAACTGTGACCAACTATTCAATTAACATTTTATTATTATGAAGTGTCCAAAATTCTCCTGAATACTGAAATTTGTTTGTTAGAACTATCCGTAGGACGTGGCCACTACACCAGGGCAAGATTAACAATGGGGCAGATTGCTCTATAACCAGGGCTCGAAGTGGGCCGGTATATGCTGGTATGGCATACCGTCACTTCTCCTGCTAAGCCACGCCCCCTTTTCTAAGCTCTGCCCCCTCACGCTGGAGGGAGATACTTTAGTTTAAAACATCACGGGTCTGGTGGGGCGGTTCTTAACTCCATACCGCCACCTTTCAATCCCCACTTCGAGCCCTGACTAACCCCATTCCTCCATCTGAAAAAAGGCCCACATATACCGCTAACTTTCACACCTCCCACTGAAATGCATGAGGATAAATGTGAGGCATCCACCCTCCTGCACAGCAGCACAACAGCGCCATGCACTAAGTGTGATAAAGGTGGGTACATTTTAATGAAGTGTAATGAATGGGCCCGTATATAGTATACCACTTCACACAACACTGGTCATACCCACTGCAATGGTCCATTGAAAATGTTTAGTCCCAGGTTCGTGTAGTCTTTAATCCAGCCCTGCGCTATACAGTGTCACCCTGCACTTTGTTCCAATAAGGGGACAAAACTGTTTTTTCATAGTTTTTTTGCTGTGAAAATAGCGAAGGGGAGGGGCTTGGGCAGTCTGTGGGTGGAGCAGGCAGTCCATGGACGGAGCTGGGCAGGAGCACAAAGGACAAGGTCTCCTTGGGGCAAATGTTGGGAGGTATGCTATAGGAGAACTATGGTGAGGGCTATTCCATTGTATAATGTGCAGTAAGCTTTACACTCGTATTGTCTTATTGCACAAGTCTTCAGGGTCTAAATGTAACATTCTGTTTCCAGGTGTATTTAATAGACATGTTGTGTGTATAATATGTAACAGGATACAGGACACCACATTGGTCTTGTGCTCTTCTGCTTGCACAAATTGTGTAACACTCCCAGCTGTATGAAGGCTTATAATACATAACATAAGGTTCGATCCAGATATAACAACAATAGGGAACATAGGTACATTACATGTTTAAGCAGGGTCAATGCTAGATCTCTGTGCACCCTTTGCGAGACCTAGCACTGCACCCCCACAACCACCACCAACTCCAACCATCCAAGCTCCTATTATCCCTGGTCCAGTTCACATAGGAACAGGGACATGGCCATTCTATAGAGGAGTGGCAACCACTGTGCTGCTTAATTATTTACATGCCGGGTTATCATATAAATGGAGACAGCAAGGGGGTCCTTTTACCATCCCCCCCCGGGCCAGGCGCTCTAGATCAGGGGATCTCAAACTTTTTTGCTCTGAGACCCCATCTAACAAAATTTTTTTACATGACCCCAAGCAAGTTACAAACATAGTCCATATTTTTACCAAGACATCAGATTGGGTCCATTTTAAACAATGGTAAGTATATATTTTGTACCAAACTATACAGCCTCATGAGGTTAATTGGGGGGCCAGGCCCAGATTGGGTCCATTTTAAACAATGGTAAGTATATATTTTGTACCAAACTATACAGCCTCATGAGGTTAATTGGGGGGGGGGGGTTAAAAGAGGCTTAAAGGTCCCCTTTAACTCCTTGAACATTACATTATTTGTGCATTATGACAACTGGCAAGCCTATGTGACAAATGAATGTGGAGATGGAAGTGGTTCAGTGAAGCAGTCTAGTTGGCCATGGGCCACCAGTCACCTACTTCACGCATGTATCACAGTTGCACCCCACCCCACCTGGCGCCAGTGGGTCCCATAGCTCCTGGCCTGCAACTGGGAGATGGTCTCTCTGAGGAAGTCGCGACCCCATGCACATGAGGTTGCGACCCACTTTGGGGTCCCGACCCACAGTTTGAGAACCGTGGCTCTAGATGATCACCTAAGATGGCCTAATGATTGCACCATCCCTGTGTGTAAGATCCTTATCAACTTGTTTCTACACAGTACTAGAAATTGAAAATGGATGACAGGAAATGAGATGTGAGAATAAGGAAATACTTCTGGGGCATTGTGGTTAATGTGTCTAGATAAAGAGATAACGTCCCCATTCTTTGTAACGCATAGTGGTGAGTTCATTTACTGTTGTTCTACTGATGTTTAAAATGTTTCATTCTTGATTCATTTTGTTGTGAGTTTATTACAATTAATATATTATTACAACCAAGAAAAAAATACTTTATAAAGAGGTTTTGTACATATACATAAAATTACCGACTCAATAAATCAGGTCATATTTATTTTTCCCATAGATTTCACGTGGAACTACATGTTTGAGTAATGTTTGTGTATCAAAGATATATTTTTATTTAATGTTCCTGTTATATTTTTTTTAATACACCCTATTTCTCTTTTGAGGCACAAATTGTTTTCTTAAATAATTTACTCTTTTTGTTGCTAAACTTTGCTTCTTATTTTACTTAATATAAAAATGATATAATGGTTATAATGACAGAGCGAGTTTTTTATTTTCTCCAACCTCTGCTGTTTTCTACTTTTCATGCACCATTTTTTCAACCTCTCCTCCCCCCCCTATACTTTTGCTATTCATGTGTCCACAACCCCATTTTTCTTTTTCCTAGTGTTTCCAACATCTTCTCTCGTCTTCACTGTTTTTCCATCTGTGTTAAACCCCCATGCCCATTCCCCAATGTTACTCTAACCCCCACTCTTTTGCCCCCTATGTACCTGTAGTCCATACTCTTGTGTCTCTAGATCCTCCTCCTGTGTCTCCAAAACCCAGCTCTCTCTCCTTTGTGTATGTCTAACCTCCATCTTCTATTTCTCTTCAACCCCCTATTCCCATCTGGATTTTCTTCACTTACCTTTATTTCTGCTTCTTCCTCTCCCTATAGATCCGCGCCTCCATCTCTGCAGCACGGTGATCTCTTTATCTTCCGCCTACCTCCTTCAGGTGCTATAAGCAGTGGAATACTCATGTGATGGTTACAATACACTCACATAAAAGTTACAGACTGGACACATTTTAATAAATATTATTGGTTTAAAGAAGTGTGTTATGGTTTATTCCCATTGATTAAAATGCTGGTGTAGTAGAGGCATACTTCTTCTGTCTCTGGTGTTCAGCGGCAGCAGAGGGAATATAGATAGACAGCTTCCGTGTCATGGCGTCTAAGCGTCAGTAATGGCGTCTAAGTGAGCTCCCAGGCCCGGGCGGATGTCATAATGTTATGTGGGGGGGGGGGGTGCTTACCAATTTTGGCAGTCACGGGCCCCGCTTTTACTGATGGTGTCCCTGTTTCCCAGCGCCCTGTCCAGAGATGCTCGCTTTACCAGTAAGCATAAACATAACTCTGGATCAACTCCCCAGTAAGAACACTTCTAGATGGAGGCTTCTACATATCATATACAGTATTTACTCGAGTATAACTCAACACGAATATAAGCCCTAATTTCCCCTCAAAAAGATAACTTATTGACTCGAGTACAAGGCTCGCCCCAGTATGTCTGTCTGTCACCCCTGCGAAAGGCTCATGTCACTCATGTCACTGATGGATCATTACCCCCATAGGACTGCATTGTGCACACAAAAAATATGCTGAAAAACTAGGCTTATACTCGAGTATATACAGTATTTTATGAAGACCAAAGCAAATTCACTATTCACTAAAATGAGGGGTCTGCCAAACTTGACGGCTGAAGATCACTGCCCCCCTATAATAGAAATAAGATATCAGACAGAAGTAAAATGCAAATAAAAGTACAGCTAAATGAGAAAATTATTAAAACCGCATAAGGAAATGGAATATAACAATAATAATCTCAGTCACCCAGGCCTGTGCCCTTATATACCATAATTATCATGCCACATTTGTTAGGATAATTGCTATTTAAATGTACCTGGTTCTTAATGGCATAAAATGTGATATTTTTTTATGCACTCAGCCTTTCTAAAACAAAATAAGTACTCCGTCTATAATTTTCAGAGACAGGGGAACATTGAATATGCTGGTAGAATGTAAAAGTGCTGCTGTTATAATATATATATATATATATATATATATATATATATATATATATATATATATATAGTGTTATAATACAATATATATAGTGTTATAATACAATGCACTTTTAATGATTGGTGTACGTGCTTAGGTCATCCATGTTAATAATGTATGATGGAGTATACACAGATCCAGTGTGGATGAATATTTTCCTATTCCCTTGCAAAACACTTTAATATTTCAGTAATATTTCTATAAGTAAGCCTCGCTCGATGCCTTAATCCTCCCCTGAATACCCACTTTTCATTCATTTCACTTTTTCATTTATACACTTCAATGTTATTCTTTAAAAGGAAAACAAGGAGCGAGACGGGGGCTATATTTAGATTTTACTTAAAGTTAGAACTAAAAAAAAAGGAAAATAAGAGATTCTCCTGGCTCCCAGGACTGGGGAATGTGAGAGTCCGTCTGAGGAAGGCAGACTTTCCATGACTCAGATTGTGTGCGAGTCCCGCAGCTGGAGAAACAGAGAGATTGTGTGTCTGGCTGAACACAATCCAAGGCCTTATACCACGGGTAGGCAACCTGCGGCTCTCCAGGTGTGGCCAAACTACAAGTCCCAGCATGCTTTGCCAGGTATCCACTATGCATATAGGCATGCTGGGACTTGTAGTTTGACAGCACCTGGAGAGCCGCAGGTTGCTTACCACTGCAGTAGAGGATTGCTTTTGGCTTAGTAGAACTACGAGTCCCAGCATGCTTAGTTGATACCTGGCAAAGCATGCTGGGACATACCATATATACTTGAGTCAATGTCCTGGATGAAGCAGGGGTGTGCTGCTGGGTCTGTGTTACAGTTATCAGTCCTCACTCTACTCCACTGCTGTTGCTTTAAAGCCAGGTCAGTCACTCGGAGTGCAACTGGCATGGTCTGGCTTGCAGCCTTCTTAGGTCTCCTGTTGTGTGGCAGCGTTTTCCTCTCTGTCCCCAGAAACCAGAGCTGAATATTCAGGCAGCGGGGAGGGGGAAGGAGCGTAGAAGGTTAAGGTTAGGTTGTGGGGAGCGGAGGGTGATTAGGATTGAGGTTGGGGAAAAAAGTACCTGTGCTCATCAGGGCCTATATTTACTGAGCAGGGAGATTGCATGAAGATTGAAAAGTGGCAACCAATCAGATTTGAGCTCACATTCTCCAGTATGTAAAATGAAACTGAGAGCTTGAATCTGATTGGTAATTATTTACATGCCGGTTATGATATAACCCGGCATATAAATTGAGGCAACAAGGACAAAAGAAGTGCTTATGCCGCCTCCTGGGCCCAGCGCTCTAGACGATGGCCTGTGATGGCCTAATGGTAGCACCGGCCCTGCCTAGGGTTGATACTGGCTCGCATGCAACAAAGTATGAAAAAGTATTTCCGCAATCCCATTGAGAGACTTGGAAGTTGGCCTATATTCGGAAGTCTGGCTCAGACTCGAGACTCTTGTCCATTTGATAGCATTTCTGTATTCGGGTAATACAGCACATAATAATAATTATATATCATCATAACAATTGCTGGTCTCCATTGGTTTCTATAGAAACCGTCACAGCTCCTGTAAAGGAATACAAACCTGCACCGGAGGTTTTGACTGGTGCATCTAAATAATGTATAGCATTTAGCTTTTTAAAGGGCAACATTACTATATAAACTATAGAAATATTACAAAAAGCTTTGTACATATCGGTGTGCTATAAAATTGTTTATTATTTTCACTGAACCGGATGCAGACTTACATAGGTGAAACCATGTTGAATTGCTGTGGGAGATAAATTTCATCTGTTTAAAACAGTATTAGGGGTGAGAGGTAATGTTTCCAATTCAAGTGTAATAACAGTGTAACAGTAACGCTGGTCAGTATCTGTGTGCAACATGCAACAATAAAGCATTTTCCCTGCATGCACACACTGACATTCATATTACCTCCCCTGTAATTCGACATGGTTTTACCCTCTCGCTCATAAATTCAATAGTACGTGAGTCTGGATCTGGTCCATTGAGGATGAGTTGACTTGTAAAACAGTTACAACAGTATAAAACGTTAGAATATTGTATAACGTCATAACAGATTAGAACTATATAGACATCAACCATTGGAGGTTCAGGAGAAATAGAGATTGATAGTGCTATGCAGATAACTCTATCATTAATGCAGGTAATGTAGTAACTAAGCAGCCGGGAATTGCGTTTCATGGATTTATTTGAAAAAGTCACATACATATTAGGCTAATAAACCTGAATATGAAATATGACAGGAGTGGAGTGGGAGAGAGAGCAGACCGGAAAATATGTAGCTGGAAGGTCACTGATGTACAAGGTATGTTAGCATAGGAGGAACTATACCTATAGGATAATGTGTACTGTCTATTATGCCAATGGACAGTTCTGAGACTATGTAAAATGTCATAGGTCTCCATATTTTTTCCAGGCACCCCTCATGCAAAATAATTACCAAGCAGTCCCATTTTTAAAGTATTTTATTAAAAATAGTGTAATAACTATTTAGGTAAAGACAGAAATACTTTAGGTTCAACATCAACTCTTCTGTAGCTCCTATACAAGATGTAAAATTGCACTTTTAAGTAACACTAGTAACGTGGCACCACATTGGGGAAAAAAAACATTCTGTGGCACCCCAATAAGAGTGTGGTGGCACCCCAGGGAGCCTGGGCGCACAGTTTGGGAACCCCCAGCATAGGTCAACGGTTTTACTATTGCCTTAGCCTCTTGCTTAACGGTAGTACACTTAGGGGTATATTTACTAAGCAGGGAATTTGCTGGGGAATTGAAACGTGGGAAAGTTGCCCATAGCAACCAATCCGTTTCGAGCTTACATTCTCCAGTATGTAAAATGAAATCTGAGAGCTCAAATCTGATTGGTTGCCATGGGCATCTTCCCCACTTTTCAATTCCCCAGCAAGTTCCCTGCTTAGTAAATATACCCCTTAGTCTAGCACATATAACACATAAAAATGAGTACACCTGTCTATGCCCCCATTTCAGACAAGGCTAAAAAGGCTAAAAATAAATAAAATAAAATAAAATCCTCCTAATGACCTCTTCTTTTTTTCAGAAACAATTTATTGACATTTTGTGGTACATAATAAAAACATACTAGAGAAAAATGACAAGGTAGGTTGGAATATCAGAGGTCAGGCCAATGAGCCTGACAATAGTCAGATGCGGCCCAAGGCATGGGCCTAAAAGGTGGGCGCCACAGGCTCAGGGATCCCTAAGGGCCCGTTCCTACTCCAGCCCCCGGTCCACCGTGGATAAATTTAAGACCTAGCATCCGGCAGAGTTAAAAATGACTGATGTGCGTGAAACTTGCGCACAACCGCAGCCTCCCACGTGTACCTCCCACAGCTCTTGGCGCACCCAATCGTGCCGCAAGGACAGGGACAAAAATCAAGGTAGGGGGAGGAAGCACTACGGGCGGATGCAAGTCCATGTCATGGGTGCCGTCAAGGTGTCAGTGTCGCTGAGGATATCTGGGGACTTGGAGCTACCTCCAAGCAGCTGCTACAGACAAGTGTTTTCAAGAGAAGGGGGTGTGTGCAGGTGTGGAACCGCTTTGGATCCTGCGAAACCTAGGGCCGCTGCTGACAATAGTTGTATAACACAAAGCACACGTCTCAAGACGGGATACAAAATGTGGCAAAGAGGGTAAAAGCAATACCACATTATCCATAGAAAAATAGAAAAAAAACAACAGAACATTGAAAAATATACAAAATAAAAGAAAGCAAAACGATGTCATTGAGACTATAAATGGAGAAGCATTGAAAAGATGGGTCGTTGAGATTAGGGAAGAAGTGGTCTCTGGGTAAGAAAACATTCTGTACCCTCAACAAGTTGCAATATAGGGGTTCTCTGCTTCATGGTCAGATGTTTAATGTACACACCCCACTTCTTATAAAACTGGGAAACACCCTCTCCTAATGACTTTAATGAGAAAAACAATACTAATAGTTAAGAGTAAACCGCAAATATATATACCGTTCATTAAAAAAGTTTATAAGCCCTGAACCTGACACCCAGACTTCATTTGCGTCAAAATAAAAATCATCTGCCACAGATATATTTATACAAAGACCTTTTAGTTTGATAATAATTCATTTAGACCTTTTAGTGTGATAGTTATGTAGATAGATCTTTGGGTCTGATGGGTATGAAGCCTGGAGCTTCACGCTCCCTGATGCAATCAAGTGTGGGTTGTTGAGGGCAGGGATTGTCATACCATGACATTAATCACAGGATTTTGTTACATTCACTTACAGCCTGTGCATATTTTGCCATCACCGCATAGTAGGGAAATGTCTCCCGAGAGATAAGCCCGTCATTATAGCAATACAAATAAAAAACAGCTTTTACAAATCTGTCTATTATTGCAGCCAATTTTGACATTGCTTTCAATTGTTTTTACAGTTTACTAAGTAAAATTGTATCACTATCTTCCCAAAAGACAGTTACCGATCATGAAAGTTTATGGCCAATTTTTCTTTATGCAGAGACCAATAAACAAACCAGAAACTTTAGTTGTCTATCACCGGCAGAGTATCACTGTCATCACTGGGTAATGCCAGGACTAGGGCTTACTGCTGGGTGTCCATGGCCTCTCCTCCCTATCTGGACCGAGACACTAGTACTGTAGGAATCGGTGATATACATTTACCCCTACACTGAACAAGAGAGTATGGGAACTCTGTCATTTGCTTGTGGAGTTGCGCTGTGCTGTCTCCAACCCTATGTGATGTTACAATGTGTGACCCCACATAAGGGGGGATTCCTATGACCTGGGCCCCAAAATTTCATGGCATTAATCCTGATCACCATCTATAATAATAATGATATAACCACACTATAAGATCAGCTGTTTCATTGGTCGACAGGTTTTAAAACAAAATGTATAATTTCCATTTTACCCCTTATAACTCAGATATTTAAAAAAAATCTACTATGTATAAAAAATGTCTAAATGATTAGGAACATAACAAAAAAAACAACTTTAAAGGGATGAAAGGTGAATCCTGGCCAAGAATGACCCTAGCTTCTTCCCCCAATTCTACTTCCTTAGCCTACCTAAACCCTGCCCAACCTAACTCTACCACTACACTTATCCTGACAAAACCACCCCCCTTACCATCATTCATTAACTCTCTGCCTGCCTGGTCCATGCCTAAGATATGGGATATGGTAATATGCGGAGGGTATATTAGAACACAAGGGCATGTGTTTACAATGGAAACGAGTAGGTTTAAAGAAAACATTTTGAAAAGGTAATGATAGGGTAGATAATCAATGGAATATCCTCCGATCCGAGATGTTAATCTATTCAAACAAGCTTAGCATACATATAAGAATACTGTAGTCTAAATAGTAACTGAAACGGGTCTAGGAACAGTATAGTATAAAAACAAATAATAAATGAACTGGATGGGTCGTGTGGTGCTTATCTGCTGTCACTTTCTATTCCTCGTAAGTCTGCATGAATTTGCTCCAATCAGGTAATACGGATTAGCACACATATACAGTATAAGAAAGTAGACATAATAAAGAATTATTGACCAGGTTCATATGTTGATAAATAACATTTACCAAACATTTAACCAGTCCTAGTTATGTAGAACATCAACATCTGTATCCACTTACTTGTAATTGAGTATGTACTTAGGCATGGGATTTTGTATTTAGTCACTGCTATATTTTACAAATGAATTCATGTTAAGGATATAGTGGCCGTTATTCAGGCTTACCAGCAATTCCTGACAACTTCTAGCAGCACATCCCTGTCGCTGGCAGTCATCATTAACATTCACAGTATATAGTGAGCACTGCCAGCAACGGGTAGTCATAGCAACATCACCAGCAGAACTTCAGGTAAAGCGTTCACAAAGTTTAATCTGCCAATGAGAAAGTATTTCACAACGGAAATGCTTTAAGTCTAATAAAATACATTCTCTAAATGTGTATTATGGGGGAATCTGGCCTAAATTTACTAAACTGCAGGGTTGGAAATGGGGGGATGTTGCCCATAACAACCAGATTCAAATTCAATTCAAGTTTAATTTTATATACTGGAGAATGTGAGCTCAAATCTGATAGGTTGCTATGGGCAACATCCCCACTTTTTAATCTCCATGCAATCTCCCTGCTTAGTAAATTTAGGCGTCCAAATAAACACAGTCAATTTATTATGTTTATATTCTATAAATTAATGAATGAATGGTACTTCCTCATCTTAGCTGCCCCCAGATTGGGGGGTGGGGGTGGCTTTGGACCTCCTCGTGGCTGCCCTGCCTGGATAGCCAAGGGTCTTCTGTCATGTACATATCGGACATCGAGGGCCGGAGCGGCATCCCTCAAAGCCGGTGCAAAATCCCCCATTGACTTTCATGGGGGCCAGCTCCCGGATGGGATAGGTGGGGCGGCTTTGCTGTTCCTGTTCCGACATCAGATCTCCCTGTGGCTACCATGGACGGATAGCTAGGGGTCCCCTGAAGAGGCACTTGAGTGTCATTTTTGGACCCCGGGGGCCATAGTGGCACCAGTTCAAATCGACCGAACATACATGCGGTAGGTAAAACAAGGAGGCCATGAAAATGAGGAAGTCCTATATGAATTATTGGTTGGTTGAATGAATGAATGAATGAATGAATGGATGAATTATGACTGAATTATATGAAATGGTTTTAAGAGAAACAGGTTTTTATTTTAATTTTGAGGCATGCGAACATGCAAAATACACCCCTTGCGAGCGACCAGTGGTTTTGATCTTGTCCCTAGTTATTAATGTGTCTGATCCTAATATTAGCTGGTAGGAAAAGGAAGCTGAGAGTGCTAACCCATTGCTCAGCTTTACAAGAGATTACCAATCAAGGGTAAAGGAATAATATTGGAGCAGATCCAGAATTAGGGCGTGCTTTGCAGAAGATTAGAATTGATGTGTCAGTGATGTGTAGTGACCAGACTGTCAGATGCTGTAAAGGCTTTGCGGGGGCTTTAGGCAAGAGAATTAGAAAGGGGCCACCCATCGCTGGTAATCACCCCCCACACTCCAATACTTCACTCCTGTGGATCACGGCCAATCAGGAGCCCTGCACCCAACCAGGGGCTCCAGATTGACTACAGCAGTGGGGGATTAGAGTGCCGCCAATCTGGCCTATGCCTAAGGCCACCTATGCATGGGGTGTTGTATGGCGATTAGTTCACACAGAGAAAAGATGAATACTGTATATACACCGACGCATGATATACACTGTTTATATTAAACACTATAGCAGTATAAGGTAACAGAGAGGCGTTGTGTTCTGAGGCCTCCTAGCTTGAACTAAATTCTGATCCCAGACCCTTACGTTCAGATTTCTGATCTATCTAAATCCACTTAAAATGGGCACAGATCAGAAGTTAGCATATTCTTGTACACCAATATAAATATGAGCTTATGAATTACTGTCGTTCCGCTTGTCAGAATAAAAACTTCATTGACATTGTAAGGATCCATCACCTCTGGAAGGGAAGGCACGGCTCTGAAGCCACTAGGAAAGTTTAGTAGAAACTTCCCACGTGCCTCCAGTCAGCCAAACCCTGGAAATTCAGCTTAGTTACATCAGTTTAAAACCCCTGGCTGGGAGCCATCCCCAGCTATGTAATGGCATGCACCAGCATGAGGAACACACTAGTCACACAGCAGAATGGAGCTGTAGATGGGGGCAGTGTGACTCACAGGCAGCTTCAGGTACCAGTGTGCAAGGGGAGGGTATTTAGGAGGAAATGTACAGGGGAGAGGCTGGGGAGGGGAGGAGAACAGACCTATGAGAATACTGACAGCCTCATAGACAAAACAGCCTCTTACTATTTCCTTGACTTTATCTATAGAGTTGGAGTTACACAGCCAGAAAAGTTAACTTTGCAAAACTTTGTAAAAGCTGTGGCGTGTGGATCTAACCTTCCCTGGCAAGGTAAGCCCGAGCCATCATGCTTCATAACTGACTATTCCTTAGCTGTCATTAAGGAACACTTCTTGCCATTCACAGAATAATAACTGTCTTCCTAATGGATGTCTATGCCTGCGACCGTACAATGTCACATTTTATCATATAAACCACTTGTTACCTGTTAATTGTATGGATTACTGTACAAATGTGTTCATGTCTATTCATTTAGCTATTCTGTTAAATGGCATTTGCTAATAAGTTCCTAGACCATGCTTTGCCAGGTATCAACTATATATGTGCAGGTAAAGCATGCTGGGACTTCTAGTTCTATATAGAGGGGGTGGTATATTGGGGTAAAGCAATCCTCTAGAGCAGGGGTAGGCAACCTGCGGCTCTGCTGGTGTTGTCAAACTACAAGTCCCAGCATGTATTTTGATGACACCTGGAGAGTCACAGGTTGCTTACCCCTGCCCTAGAGAGACCTGCGTCAGCCCATAAGTCGTTGCACTATAAGTTCCAGCCATCCTGGGCACACATAGACAGGTATGTTATGGTTGTCCCACACTGTCTGGAAACTATGTAGACTATTACCAATATGGTCTCCAGTTAATTATTTACATACCGTCTTAGTGCCCAATTATTGCCAGCTCTTACCCTGACTGTGTACATTAAGGTGGCTCTGAAGTAGTTACCGAGTTCCTATAAATAATAATGACCTTGATCAAAACTGCAACTAAAATAGTTCCAGAGATGAAAGGGTGTTTTATTAGATCAGGTCTGTAGCTTCTCTATCACGTGGAGCTATGGTATGGTCCTCTACTCCAGTGACATTACTATGCAGCTGCCTCTATGGAAATGGAAGCTGCAGGGTTAATATTTACACATTACCCAGTCACATTGTGCTGTTTATACATGCGAGCAGAATTCCCATGGATAAGCCTGAGGAGGTGGAGATGGGTCGTGTGGCTCCCATGATGGGCGCCCTCTCAGTATGCTGTACCCCTCTGTATACAATGCTGGTGTATGTGAAGGGAAAGCAGGCGTCTGTGCATGATAAACAACTCCCTCTTCCCCTCCATTCTAGCACAGACACTGGAGGCATTGAACCCGCTCTCCCTCGGGGTTCGCACAGCCCTGCGATAACAATTTAGAGGGGAAAAAAAAACTTTAACGCCCCCCACTCATTAAACTTCCCAAATTCCAATAGTCCCAAATATGGGCAATCTGAGCGCATGAGCCGAAAATAAAACTAGTTGCTTGTGCCTAGGAGTTAACACTTTATTTGCCTTCAGAGCACTGGGACACTTGAAAAGCCACATATCTGGTCCTATATGTTTAGTTCATGAACAGTGCAGGTCATTGCAGCACAGTAGTAGTGCACTCATAATACTACTATAGTTATGCTATATAGGGGCTGGTCGTATTCGAAACCAACCAGGATTATTATCATGCCCCCTTGCCAATAGGTGTACATGCAATTTAAAACAATGAGGCTGGTGGTATCAAAATCTGTCAGCACTAGAACTGTCAGGGGTAGGTCAAGTGCGGCTCTCCAGGTGTTGTCAAACTACACGTCCCAGCATGCTTTAACTACATAGACATAGTTGATACCTGACAAAGCATGCTGGGATGTGTAGTTTGACAACACCTGGAGGGCCGCACTTCGCACTTGCCGATACCTATGGGTGGGGTGCTGCATTTGTTCCTCCCTAGAGTTGTTGGGTGTCATATTGGCGGTTGGCACAGTGTGGTCGCGGTGACATCAGACTGGCTCTCTGTCCACCAATAACTATTTATTCCCTTATGAAGGCGTATAATACCCAATAACAGCATAGATTACCATTACTAAGGATGGATGGCATCAGCATACTCACCAACTGTACCTGTTTAGCTGGCACAATACCGATTTATAACAGCTTGTACCAGCTAGAGAGGGCTGAACAGTACTGGGTATGACACACACCAAGGGTGTCCGAGTTTTTAGTAATTCATGTTGGAGGATTTTTTATAAATGAAATAACATACACTATTAAGCTCAGAGGTAATGTAAGTGTCAGTTTCCGCCATATTGTGACAGTCGCATCCAGTCATGGTGCTGCCATCTATGAGGATATTCTCCTTTTCCCGAAGTTACAATGTTCTGTTATATTCTGGCTTTTCCTGCTTCTTGATGTTGATTGAATATGCACAGTGTCTTATATTCTGAGACATTTAAGTCAACGTAAATATCTGCTGAACTCAGCTTTTATTTTTCTTTTCGCCCACTGAATCATCAATGGTGTTACTTGTTCCTATATATATATATATATATATATATATATATATATATATATATATATGTACAATGAACTCCATTGGTTATTCAGTAGGTAAAGTATATTTTATATACACATATATATTTGTAACTATAGACCAGATTCAGGTATGAATGACTTACTCAAGAGTGGACAAAACATGTTGAATTGCAGGGGAGTCAATTGTTATTAGTTGCAAACAGTATTAGAGTTGAGAAATTATGTTTCCAGCCCAAGTGTAAATAACAGTGTAACAGTAACGCTGGTCAGTATCTGTGCGCAACATGCAACAATAAAGTATTCTCTCTGCATGCACACACTGACATTCATTTTACCTCCCCCCTGCAATTCTACATGGTTTTACCCACTCGTGAGTAAGTCATTAGTGCCTAAAGACTATCAGACTCTGGCAGACCTATGTGTTGTTATACCGGGAGAAGTGCCTGAAATCCAGGAGACATATATCTATAGTAAATGGAGCACTTAGTGATGCTGCAGGTACCTGTACAGGTCACATGACTGTAACCCAAACTATTATGTGCTTCAGCCAGTGTTCCACCTATTATGTTTGTATGTTAGGATTGCTTGTTAGTGATCTTCTGTATACATTATGATCCATTGTGTTACATGTGCATCCTCTGGACCTGATATCGGTTTTCTGTACATTGATTACACTGTACTTATATTCTGTTGGACTTGATATGATAATTAACATGTAAGTTGGTGTTTATCACAAGTAGCAGTAAATTAGATTTGACAATAAACAGGAAATGATACACGAGTGCTCATATGGAACACACGAGAGAAGCAGCTTCCCTTCACATGGTACAGACATTCTTTGTTCTGTTTTGATGGTTTAGGTTTATTCTTTCATTACCGGCTGCTGCTGCTGTTAGACAGATGTTTGGGCCATCCTTAAAATCTTTGCTAGTGTCATTGCCACCTGCTAGGTCTTTTATTCGCACCTCCCAGTACTTAGGTTGTGTGTAACAGGCAGGGCCGGCAACCGATATCTTGTGGCCCTGGTACATCCAGATTTTTGGGCCCCCCCTCAATAGTGATAACACTAGTAACAGGGCTCCCTGGGGCTTGGGGCCCGTCACAGCTGCCCCCCTTGTCCCCCCTGTCGCCGGCCCTGGTAACAGGACATCAGGTATGAAGCAAAATGCTCAACATGGACCATAAGGTTGTCAGAGGGCAGCATAGGCCCCCATCAGAAACAAATGCCTATGAGGGACCTGTCATATCACCTCCCTTGTCATGGCACCATACACTGCATTACATACACATGACATCTATATACCTAACTCCTGGGCCATGTCAGTGCAAAGCTCTGTAACCAGGTATGTATCTGGTTATCCACCTATTATCCACCTGGAGGCTTCCCACACTTGGAACAATGCAGAGTCAGTTGAATGATTATTACTAACATAGCGGCTATAAATGATTTTAGTACACACAACATATATAAATGAGACTTTTTGGTGAAATTGTAAGGTATAGGGTAGGGATTAAGCACACGCATTTGGATACACTCCCTAACATATTAAACCCTCTGAGTGATAGATTTCCTAATTAGTCATGGTTCCAAACAGTGTTTAACTTCCACTCTTCATACCCATGCGCAGCTGTTTAATAAAACAAGTTCCAGACACAAAATGCTAGATTTATACCACGTTCACACTGAGAAGAAAAACCCAGGTATTTCAGGCCTGAAATCCCAGCATTTTCAAGTCATTGTGAACGGGGCCAGTTACAAATCCCAGGTAAAAAAAATAAAGGATTATTCCCGGGTCGCCCGCAGTGTCATATATAAACATATATATTAATTATACTAATATCGTAGCAAACGCGCACAACAACATGTATTCTCCAATACTAGAGATCAGAAATGTCCCTCTGGATTCAGTCCATCAATGGAACATTTCACATGTTTCAAGTCAATGTATACCAGCATAATGTCCTAAGTCATTACTGCCTGATGTAGGGCTGTTGAGGGAGGGGGACATAGACTGCGGGGTCTCTTTCAGTATTAATGTAATCACTAATTGCCTAATCTTGTGAGTCCTTCTACTCAGTCGCCTGCTTAGTGTTTCATGTAATTGGCTTCCCCAAGCACATAGATTTCACTCCCGCTGAGCAGACAAGCGTGCTCTCCGCCAGTTCCTAATTTCTACAGTAACACTGGCTATTTTTACATGAACCCAACAGAAGAAATTGCCAATGTACCTTTCCTGTGCCCTGCAGTACGACTTCTTCCACTGTACACTCCCACGCACAGGCTCTTGCCAATAACAACGCCAGGCAACCCTGCAGCACAATGTGTGATTCTTAAATAAACTTTTACACCCAGCTCTTTCTATGCATCTATTGTATGCACTAAATTTCCTTTAAACTCAACTTTGGGACAAGTATAATCATGGCCCGGGTGTTCTAGAAGCCAGTCCTGTCATAACCAGTCCCGGTTATGTACGCGCAGCATTCGCCGCAGTGTGAGAACACAGGAAGTGTATTGGCATCAAGATCCGAAATGCTGATTTCATATCTGTGTTCAGTGAGAATTGCAAATATGAGCGTTTCGCTTGCTGACATTGAACAGGGGAGGAGGAGGGGGGGGGGCAGGCATGAGATTAAGGGAGCGAAGACACATAGAGCTGGCTGGAGCACAATTCTTTGGCCTTGTTTCATAAATTCATAAGTATAAATGAGGGTTACTGTGTGTATTTGCCAATCTTTAAATAGTAAACGCGGGACCTTTTAAAGGAGTCACCATCTCTCCATTTATATCACTTTTTCCTCCAAAAAACCATGGGTAAATTCCAGGGTCTTTTAGCCTGGAATTTACCCGGGTCAGAAAAAAACACCCCTTTTCCACTGATGGACAACCCAAGTATTTCCCAGGCTGACACAATTTCCACCCAATAAATGAATTAGAGTATTGTAACCTATGCTGTAGCAGCTGTAGCAGCGTAGGTTGCAATACTCTACTCATTCATACAGTAGCGCTATTATATGAATGAATAGAAGCGCCTCGCGCTGATTTTGTAACATGCCGGCGCAACTGTATGTTTTAAAGGGAAACCTGGGATGCTGCGTTGGAATGAGGAAAAACCCTGCATGGCTCACTTGACCCAGGTTTATTTTATAAGGTATCCATTTCCACCAAAAAAACCTGGGTCTATGAGCGGTCATGTTCATAAACCCGGCTTGGTGGAAAGGGGGGATTAGCAATATCGTTTTAGAAGTTACTAAATGTGGTTTCCAGCTGGTAAAGTTAGACAAAAACTATGTAAGTATATTATATATAGTATATTATCTATTGCTTTTTATCATTACAGGCTTACTTTTATAGTGATCAGATAGTAGCAAAGTAAACTATAGATTTGAATTGACATGGCATACTAACGCTTGTAGTACTACAGGCGCCAGCATGCATTACCACACTTTGTTATTAATCCCTTTTACCGCTGACTTAATCTGCTTTTAACAAAATCTCTTATTACTAGCAACTCTATTAAAATGGAGCTTTGAAATGTCAAGTTTATAAAGTGCAGGATAGTATATTATAAAGTGCAGGATAGTATATCATAAAGTGCAGGATAGTATAT
>JABWIB010001712.1:0-14450 GCA_016617825.1 Platyplectrum ornatum | reverse complement strand
CCCCCCCCCCCCCCTGCAACTCGACATGGTTTTACCCACTCACAACTTTTTACGTGTAAGTACTGGATCTGAAGTTTGGATCTGGTCCTCTGAGTGCTAATTAGTGTCTATATACAACATTCTTACAGCTCAAAGTGCAGGGCCGCTGCCAGGATCACCTTGGCCCGGGCTCACAAAGTCCCGTGCAGCCGGACCCCCCCCCCACATGACGCTTGGACGTTATGACGTCACGCCGTTACCGCAAAAGGCAGTAGAGCCTTGAGGAGGCAGTGGCCTGGCGCTCTGCACTGTACTGCCTGAACTCGCTGAGGGGTTGGGGGGACGGCCATGATGGTGGCCCTGTCAAAGTAACAGAAGAAGGGTGGGAAATTACAATATTCATATCATTACTTAGAATAAATCAGGGTCATGCTTGGACGACCCAGTTCAAGGCGCAGTGTGCACAGTCTATCTGAAAAGCCCCGGGTTCAGGGTTATTCCTGGGTCTGATTACAATGGATTACAATAGTAAAAAGAAACCCAAAAAGGTGTCAAATAAAGAAAAGATTTGAAAAAAACATAGATTAAACTCACAGCAGCAAGTCAGTGGAGCATCAGACATCGGATGGGTGAGTGACCCGGAAAAAAAGGCATTTAAAGGCCGGAATAATGCCAAGGCGGCCATGTGAGCGCTATCATTTTCTAGGCCAGCCTTATATAACCTTAGACACCAGCAGTGCTCCATACACCCTGTGACTGGCAGAGCTTGCTGTGATATGTAAAATGGGTATAGAACGCAGGGTGAATTATGAGGATATCCTGGCTCAGGCTGCGGATCCAGCCAGCTGCACAGAACTAGAAAACAACCTTCTCTTATATTTATTCTGACTCTATGGGGAGCTCATTTCGGCTTTTTTTTTCCCCCTCAAAGATTGCAGTGTTTGCCGCTATATTTCTAATAAAGTATAAGTCAATAGAGAGAGAATGGCCGGGTTTATATACACAGCACCGGGAGGGTAAAATAAATCCGAGGAAGACTTCTCGGCTCTGTAGATTTCGGTGGAGAATGACATTACGTTTTACAGAGTGGTGTTCAGAGAAGGGACGCACTGATACTTCAAGCACAATGACTCCTGCTAGCCACTGCTGGGAGACTGAGGGATAATCATATTGTGACATTTCAAGAAGAAAAGATGCGCTGTTCACAAATCACCGGGGAAGTGACCGATAGTTTTTGAAAATTGCTTGTGACATCTCGAAAGAATTTGCCAGTGTGTTTTCAAATTATAAGTGAGAAAAAGCAATATTTACTAGAAAAAGCCTTTCCAGAGAAAAGCTACTCATTCATCATCATAAGAAACCAGGAAAAAATATATATACATTAGAATAATAATAATAAAACAATAATATAAAAGGGCAGGAGGTTTTGACCATCATCATTATCACCACTAAGACCAGTGATCTGGAACGTTTAAAAGAAATATTGACCATACCGTGTTTCCCCGATAATAAGGCACTATCTTATTTTTTTTTGGTCCAAAAAAACACCATAGGGCTTATTTTTGGGATAGGTCTTATTTTAATTAACATTGACAGAGATTTATATAAACAGTCCTGCTTTTATACCCATCGTTCCCCTCAGCCCTCAGCTAGGGTTTCTTTTCAGTGTGGGTCTTATTTTCAGGGTAGGGCTTATCTATGGGGATTAATTAGGGTAGGGTTTATTTTCAGGGTAGGTCTTATTATCGGGGGAAAATGGTATGTCTAAAGTGACTATCCTAATAGGAGCCGTGGTGATCGCATCAAGTAGGTGCCCTCAGTGTAATTGGGTCTAGGTTTTTCCTCTATAGGATATCACATAGGCTACATACAGGGCCAGTGCTGGGCACGCTAGGTTAGTCCCAATGCCACCCCCATTCCCCCATTAGGTCTGTGTATCATGTCACCGTAAAAACCGCAGAGGAGGGCTGTAGGGGTTACTGCCACACATTCTCCTAATGTTTACCTTTCCTTTAAATTTGCTTGGCTATACGCAGCAGCATAAAGTCGCCCTGCCCTTGGTACATAGAGTATTCTGACTCCAGCACCACATACCCATACTTCCCAGCATTTAGGGGGTTTGGAAAATAGACCGATATTGGTACCGATATTGACACGTTCCTCAAGGGAAATATCTTTCACAATATAGTTCAAAATTGGACAGAAGCGAGATTCATTGTAGTGGATGCCCAGCTATACTTATGCAGAAAAATGTGACTATGAATGTATGTGTTAAAGGATAAGCGTTATTAGAGTATTTTCTGTCGTATTTATAAATAATCACTGGGCTTTATTATACATTCAGTATTCTGTACACAGGCTAATCTCACATCTGTGCCATTAAATATGGAATATACCTGCAAGCTTTCGTACATCACGGAATGAGGATCTGGAGTAGCTGCAGTTGTCAGGAGACCAGATATCACTATCCGGTGAAATTCTCGTAATTATCCACTCTCCATGACCAGCTACAAATTGGAATAATTGGTGTGTCATGTCTCATTGATTTTCACTGATTTTGAGTTGCTCTCATTTTTGGGTCTCAGCAGTTTCTATGGTTCATTAGTGTGTTATGTCGAAACAAGGGGGTTCTTTTAATAATATATGCAGCATTGTGGCAGAACATTTGGATTGGTCCTACATAAAGGAAGCGTTTCCCAGTGCGATATTTACATATGACAGCTGGAAATGTATTTAGACTTTATATTTTTTGTAAGAACAGGTAAACATGCCAAAATACTCCTACCTGCTCATTGCTGTGATGTATGGAGTACTATTGGAGGCTAATGTGCATATAGTGAGAGGGTTGGGGTTAGGCTATAGGGAGGGAATGTTATTATAGAAGGGTTAGGTTAGGGTTAGGTTGTGGTTAGGAAATGGTTAATAGAATAGAAAAGATTGGGGTTAAGCTGCGGGAAGGGAATGGATTATAGAAGGAAAGGGTTAGGTTATGGCTGCTGGAAGGATAGGGTTAGGACAAGGGAACAGTTAATAGAAGGTGATATATAAAAGGCCTAGGATTAGGCTGAGGGAAGGGGAGGCTAGGGTTAGGCTGTGGAGATGGAATAGAGCATAGAGGGAGAAGGTTAGGCTACAGGGAGGGGATAGAGCATAGAAGGGGTGTTGGGATTAGGTTGGAGTTAGGCTGCAGAGTATGGATGGACCATAGAAGGTGAAGGTTAGGGATAGGCTTCTGGGAAGGGGTGGATCATAGAAAGGGAAACTTAGTGTTAAGCTGCTCGGAGCCAGGGGATGGATCATAGATGGGGAATGTAGGGGTTAGCCTGTGGGGAGGGAGGGTTCGGGTAATGGAAGGGGAAGGTAATTGTCAGAATTAGTATGAGAGTAGGGGTCAGGGAAAAATCTTAACCATCAGCACCAGGGGTTCTCTTATACTGTTTGCAACTAACGTCCCCTGTAATGCAACATGGTTTTGCCCACTCTGAACTTTACACTCATACGTTCAAGTCATGAGCGGCTGCTGACTCTCCTACAGGCCCTACAGTAGTCATATCCCCATGCAGGGGCTGGCTGGCAAATTTTGGCCCCACGCCCAGGCCCATAAGTAGCGGCCATATATTTTGCTCCTTTTCCATAACCCTGTTGACTGGAAGTGACGTCACAGACATTGTGGTCTTCTGGTTGTGGACGGGGGCTGTGACAGTGCGGCCGCACATGATCCAGCTTGTTGATCGGCATGCGGCCATACAAAGCAACCACCTGACGGCTTCCAGCCTTACATGCCAATCAGTAGACTGGCTCATGCGCAACCGCGGTCCTGAATGTCCAATGGGACTGTAGCCCGGGTGCCATCTGGCACCCTGCCACCCACGCCAGCCCTCCCCTGTCCCCATGGTAATTATGCCACTGGATTCTATGGATGCACTCCTTTTTCCACTCAGATCTCTGGGTAGTCCTTTCTCCAGAGTCCTGGGCTTGGTGTAGTTGTAGCCAGGGCCAGTGCTAGGTCTCTGGCTTCCTAAACGAGCCCTGGCCCTGACCAGCCTCTGCCCAAGTCCTGAAAAACCAAATAAATACAAAGGAACAGTTGGTAGCTTTGGTTTACTTGAAGACTGATTCCATCGCTGTGATGTCGGTAGTTTGAATGGAAGCAATATTATTCCAGTGTACATTGGCTCAGCACACAAATGACTCCCCCCCCTCCCCCCATGAGTGAATGTTATACAGTAAGCAATTTATGCTTTTCCAATGCAATTATTTATTTACATATTAAAATGTTCTTTTTCAAAAAAAAAAATATATATATACACATTTAATGTACTTTACTACATTAGTTCAAAACGAAATAAGACTGCATAAATTGGTAAGACTGCATACAGTTTCCTGATGCAAGTGTGTGCCGTGTCATAATAATTCATATTTAATTTCAGAATTAAGGTGGCATGCACCTGCTGATATTCTTTACTTAAAAAATCTGTATTAACAATTTATAATGATCACCCACTATGTAACCACATTTACTGAAACAGGGAACATGCAGGAACAGCGACACTTTGTGTCTACTGTGTGCATTGCAGGACTATTTGGAATACATAGCATATGCACATTCTTTGAAGGTTATCTATGAAACCAGCGAGCTGAAATAAATGTTTGGCATTGATATATACAAACACATATACAGTAAGACAGACAGAGGCACCAAGGCTGTAACTACATGGTGTGCCATGTTTGCAGCTGTAAACTGTCATAGATATAATAGTTCCCTTCCAACTGTCCCGATTTCACTTTGTCCCGGTAAAGGGATAATATAACTTGCAGTTTTTGTTTTTAAAATATAAAAAAATAATATTGGGCAGAGTTAGGATATCGCCGTGTGTGCTGCTTGCAATTTATGAATTCTATCATTATAACGCAAAGTTTTATTGACAGATTCAGCATCAGGGAGATTGCCCAACATTTCAGGGAGTCAGGGAGATCACCCACTTGTCAGGGAGTCTCCCTGATATTCAGAGAGAGTTGTCAACCATGATATACATGCAATATAAGTATAATATTATCATAAACACCTGTTCCAGAAGCCCATTAAAGGCATCTGAGCTCATATAAACAGTGCCCAGAGCTCCTACGTGGAGTGCCATGTCTGAGAGTGTAAATCTGAATCTGGCCCTTGGTTGTCATTAGCACAATGCTGCATATAATACATGAGGAGGACAATTAAAATATAGAATTACTATTATACTTAATATATAAAAAAAAAAACTCTCCCCATCCAGCCCCATTATAGGCCTAGTATGTGACTAGTATTACCTAGTTAGTGAAGGGGTAGGGGCTAGGACGTCGACTATAAGGTGGCCCTGGTTAGTGGGTGGGGGTATAAGTCACGGATTTGCAGGGAGGGTGCGGAGATAAATAACTACACTGGGTCATCCAGCGTTATGGGTCAGATCAGATATAAGAGTTCTGACACCATTCAGGTTCCATGGAAAGTGTTTAACCTGATACAAGAGCCTAAATTTACTAAGCAGGGAGATTGAAAAGTAGGGATGTTGCCCATAGCAACCAATCAAGCTCACATTCTCCTATATGTGAAATGAAACTGAGAGCTTGAATCTAATTGGTTGCTATGGGCAACATCACCATGTTTCAAACTCCCTGCTTAGTAAATTTAGGCCAATGTCCATGCTATAACACTAGAACTAGAAAGTTCTCATAAATAATGCCTCTCACATCTCTGCTTAAAACGATAATCAAAGCATCACATTAAGCAACTCCGCAAATTTAAATAACCATTAGTCAGTGCTGAGCTAATGTGATGATATTTGCTCCCTCATAATGGCCATTAGCTACATTAATAAACATGATTGATAAATGGTCTGTTTAGTCTGCATGCTATGAATATTTATCTTCATAATTCTATACGCTATGCGAAAGTGCAAGAATTGCATGAAATGTCAAATATTTATTTCTTTTCATTTGTCGGCCATGGCAATATGACTGAGCAATAAATGTGGTTCACATAAGGGAGAGATTATTTGAATGCATTTAACAACTGTATGTCTGAGTAAGAAACCGTGGTTTATATATATATATACAGGGATCAAAGTAGAGGTGTATAAGGGGGTATGCCATACTGTCACTTACATATACAACAGGGGGACTTTCTACGGACCCCCTTCTCTTCCAGGCACCATAGCAGCTCCACACCCTATAGTTATAGTCTGCTCTATATAAACATGGCTAATGTGGACCTTAAATTAAAAAAAAAATTTAATCAAAAATGAAATATACAGTAACTGTCTTGGTGTCGAGCTGATTTCATAAAATATAAAAGTTTTGACAGGTTCAGCAAAGGATTCATTGTGACGGGTTCAGAGGAGGATCACGAGAACACTGCACTGGTAATCTCTGTCAGTTGTCATGGCATTGCCAGATTCTGAGATGCAGAACAAGGTGAATTGTGCTTTGTTTCTCGTGTGCAGTGAATGGTAAGGAAGAAATAACAGCAAACTACAAAATAAAACAAATCCCCAAACAATGGAAAAACCTATTAACCATATAATTATATGTACCCTATGTTCTCAGTTGTCACTATGTTAAATCCCACTTTCCAGTACTGGTGCAGAGAATAATCTGAAATCTTTATAACTTAAGACGAGATTCATTGACTTACTCACGACTTACTCAAGAGCGGACAAAACCAGCGTTATTGTTACACTGTTATTAGACTTGGGCTAGGAAACATCATCTCTTAACTCTAATACTGTTTGCAACTAATGAAATGTATCCACTCTTGAGTAAAGCTGGGCACACACGGTAAGATAAATTGTTCCAATTGAAAGATTTTTCAAGAGTGGGTAAAACCATGTTGAATTGCGGGGGGGGGGGGGGGTAAAATGAATGTCAGTGTGTGCATGCAGGGAGAATACTTTATTGTTGCATGTTNAATGTCAGTGTGTGCATGCAGGGAGAATACTTTATTGTTGCATGTTACACACAGATACTGACCAGTGTTACTGTTACACTGTTATTAGACTTGGGCTGGAAACATCATCTCTCAACTCTTATACTGTGTGCAACTAATGAAATTTAACTCCTCCGCAATTCATCATGGTTTTACCCACTCTTTACTAAAGCTGGTCGATTGGAACAATTTATTGCATAGTGTATGGCCAGCCTAAGTCATTAGTGAGGGGGTATTCTGTTTATTTGTATTCTGGAGTTGTTTGTAGAGTAGTATGAGGAATATCTCACTGCATTCTCACCACTTAGTAAACATACCCCTAGGTCTTTAGGATCCACTTGGTCTCATCTAAGGCGCCCAAAGACCTAGCACCGGCCCCGTTCACCATATTATTATATCATATACATATTTCCAGGGGGCATGGAGGTGACAATACAGCACATAGTCCACAGTCATCTCTATATAATACATATCAAACACAATTCTTTCTGTAGGTGTCTTTATTTTATTTCTCTTAGTACAGATGTTGGAGTGCAGCAGACGACTATATACACATGTACAGATGGCATCAGAGGTGAAACGATATCTTTGGGAAAATACTATTTACACATTCGGCCCGCTTCGGGGATGAGGACAGCTATGGGGAAGAGGACACCCCACCATCCCCACCAACCACTCAAACCACAACGAGCTGATTTCACCTTAAATAATGTGACTCCGGGTAAATACGAAACAATAGAAGTGATATGCACGAAGAGAATCAGAGTACAGGGATTCCCCCAGCTGTAGAGATGACTTTGACTATAGGGATCCACCTGTGAAATGTTTATGGTATATACTTGATTATTGAAATGAGAAAGAGAACAGAAATCTCGCTTGTACTAACCCTATAACAAGTTCCTGGGAAAGATTGCTCTTTCTACAAACTTCTCTCAGCATTATAGGGAAATGTGGAACCCTGGGCCAATAATACGACCAGTGGGCCACCATCATCACTGCTGAGATCTTGTGGGCATGTGAATAATACACCCGATTTGCACACTGGTACATTCCCCAATCCTGTAAATTGTCATAGTGTGTGGAGGGAATTTGTAACGAGGAAACATCTCATGCGGTTGCAGCCTTTGACTGTCTTCTGTTGCTTCTCCCTCAAGATTTCTGTATTGGCCTCATCTTCATTTCCACCACTGGAATGGAGAACTCGTGGCCTTTCCATGGTTCCCAGTTGACTCCCTAAAAAACAGAGGAGACATTAAAAGCTGTAACAAAACAATAGACAGACACCTACAGGACTGGATCCAGGGTTGTAAACTGAAGGAATAGACAACTGGAGTTGTTGCCCATAGCAACCATTCAGATTCAGCTTGAATTTCTATCTCAACGTATCTCAAGTACATATATGTCCTGGACTTATTTTACCCAATTTAAAAATACAAATCTAAAGGGTTTACTGTAGGTCACACCGGGGGTAAGTAACGCAACTGCTGATGAAATATATTAGGGGTGCCAGTGATCAGAGGAGGTTCTAGGACCACATCTGTTTATGGCATCATCATAAGGTATGTTGCCAAATGTTTTGCATAATCACGTGACCCCCCCGGGCATAACCAAAGTCCCAGTATCCCACCCGCCTACCAGTTTGTCCCAATAAGGGGACAAACTGGTAGGAAATAATGTTTAGGCCTTGCATATGCGGGGATGGGACTTATCTGTCTTGATCTCACCTCCCCACAATGTTGAGAGGTATGTTGCTATGTGGCATAATCTTGTAACCTAAGGATATTACTATGTGGCATAGTATCGCATATCATGTGACCCGGTGGCATTACTGTGTGGTGAATTATATGGTAGCGCACACCCATGCACCAGATGTTAGCTAGCGAATCCTCTGGCGCACAGAATGATGGGAGATTAGTAGACCGGGTCGGTCCTGCTCCGCAAATCACCTGAATTACGCTAAAGTATATTTAAATTTTACAGGATGGGCTGGGATTGGAGAATCCACAATTAAGGCAGGGGTAAATGTTCCTAACTCCACACCAGGGAGGGAAGTATCAGGGGGGTTCACTCCCCTCTTCCGCTCGACTGCATAAACCATTTGTATGGAGACGTTTATCCGGTCCACAGTTTCCAAACATCTGATCATTATGGAGTATACATGTTAAGTAAGGGTTTAACAATCGAACCCTGTGCACAAAGGGGACGGGCGTACACTGGCACAGCGCGGTCAATAGTCTAGACCCAGTCCTTCATTATAGACTGGACAGTACTTTCAGAATCGCAGATATAAATGCAGCGCGGTAACATAATTACGCATGCTGGAGTTCTTCGTTTTGTACATTTAAATACTGGGACACCTGGAGGTAGTCTTTGTAAAAGGTCCCTGCGATGTAAATGCAGGGACACCTGGAGGTAGTCTTTCACGGGGATTATCCGCTATCATAACATTGCTCTAAAAATCTTTAAGTAGGCAGAAATGAAAAAGGAGAGAACTTATGGCTGCAGATGACTTTAAACTAAAGTGTATTATGTTAATGGCTCTGGTAAGGCGCCAGGAATAGCAATGAAATTATGTAACTGTCTTTTTTCCCCCATCAGTCTTCCCTACAGTGGCCTGAAATCAGCAGCACATCCGTCCTCTCCTGCGGAGATCAGACCCACTTGCTTTATAGCTGAACCAGGCTGTATTATTAACTGCAAATCTATTAGAAGTCCATTTTATAAAATGATAGGCCATAAGAAGAAGCCTCAGCGTTTCCCCGGCCGGTAAATATCTGAAGCAATCGCTTCACGGGTGAATTATAAATGACCTCCTAAGCTCACCAATTGTCTCTTCTGTCTGAATTACCTCCCTGGCCGTATAACCTGACCCGCACGACGACATGTGATTACCCGCACGCTGTGCCCCGGTCAATACCTGGCTGTGATTGTTATCTCCGTACTGTCCGTTGGGGTTGGCGAGGTGGCAGTTTTTGTACCAGAAGGCGCCGCGGTGAGAGAGGGCGCAGTTTGTGAGCGCTATGTCATTATCCCGGTCCCAGGTGGAGAACTTCCAGCCGTTGTGATAGCCAAGTGCGTCACCTAAAACAGCACGACAGAGAATAAATGGCCGATAATATGCGCAGAATACACGTTTTACAAATAACGTTTCTATTGCCTGCTATCAAAAAGGTTATCACGCCTTTTCTGGATATTCCTGCAGTACTACAGCCGGCGCATAGTTGTGTGGCATTAATGTCATTTAGGTCAGCAAATGTATGGGGTTTGCTGCCCAAAAAGCGGGGCTTAGGGCGTTATTTGCAAAAATCATGCCCTCTGCCCCTCCCCTCATGCTGACGGCTTTTGGTTTCTCCCGGCAGGGTAAGTTGGCATTTATGTGACATTAAAGATTTAAGATGACAATCATATTACCTGCTGTGCCCGAGTAGTCACCCACTGTCAGCTTGTACTTGTCCCTGGATGAACCTACACTGAAGGTGCGATAAACAGCATAGGCAGACTCATCGCCAGCTTGGAGGTCCACCCGAAGCTCATACTGCACCGGGGTGGATGTAAGTTTATGAATCCATTCCAGACCTGCAGAGAGATAGAGAAAATGTATGTCCCTTATTCTGTCAATATTCCATTTCACACACAAACAACAATATATAGTTCAGTCCTGGTGTAATATTTACACCATATGGATGGTCATACATGGGAGGACACAAACTGATAGCATCTAGCGTACAACAGGGTCACATGTGTCACAGTTATTGCACTGTACAATCACCGGGTACAAATGACAGCTGAAAAGTCACTTTATTAGTGTATTTCCGCTCTGTGGTCCCGGCGTCACAAGGCAGAAGTAATACCAATGTTCTTCCAATGTGGAATATTGAAATTTATAATTAAATTAAATTACCACTCACATAGTGGATGGCATTATTATCCAGTATCATTGTGGTGGGGGATGGCAGTATTATGGAGTATTATTATCTATAGATCAGTGTAGAGTAAGCTCCAGGTAGTCAGTTATGGACAGAGTAAAAGGTAAGAGAGACTGCTAGGAGAGAGACAGGGAGATTGAAGGGAGATGGAAAAGTGGGGATGTTGCCCATAGCAACTGATCAGATGCAAACTCAATCTTCAATCACCCTGCAATCTCCCTGGTGCAATGTTCCCCACCCACCCTGGTAATGTGCTTCCAGATGACCCACTTCCTCATACACGTGATATCCCATAATACACAAACCCATTGTAAATAAATAAATCCCATGAGGGTGTAACAATGAGGTGTGAGCCAATACGATGCCACAATCTCACTCATACACTTTAAGTTTGTCTTACCGAGCCAGAATTCATCGCTGGGGTCACCAAACCCGTCCACGTATGTCCTCCAGCGCTGGTAGAAGTCCAACTTCCCACTGTTTCTTCTCTGGAAAACCTGTAAAGGGAATTAAGGAAATGTATGTGAGATACTGGACGAATCTGCAATAAATCTCACATGAAGTGGTGCGGCTCTTACGGTCCATCCTCCGCCATCTGTATCCTGGTCACAATATGCTCTAATGCCATTGGTGTTTTCACCTCCGGGGTAGATAGTATATACGCCACTCTCTCTGTTGCCGGCAAGTCGCACTTGGACACAGTCCAAGGGGAAGGTAATGACCACAGACACTGCATGGGAAATGGATAATGTACCATTGAGGAAGAAAATGCAGTTTGAGTCACATAAGCAGACTGGACATTTATCTGCAGTATTTCATAGATGAATGTGCGGGACAGTGGACTTTTATGCTTAGTCGTGATATATTTTGAACCTACCGGGGATCAACAAGCATAAAACATTCAAAGGCGTCTTTAGACATAGACCACATTACCGCCCACCTTAGGCCAGCGGCAGAGAAAGCATGTTGGGTAGCATTGTTCATTGTTATGTGCCTGTTGATGTTTAATGGTTCTCTCTTTTTTATATTGAAACCAGGGCCAGACTGGCCATCTGGCACTTTTGGAAAATGCCAGATGGGCCACTGGAGTGATGGGCTGGTACCAAGGGCTGGTTAATCTCCGGGAGATTAACAGACTCATATAGGGAGAATTGGCCAAAATTCGGGAGTAGGCAATACTACCAAAATTGTTCCCCATGGCATACTGCAATGAACTGTTGGTGATCAATATCTTGGGCTCCATGAATCCTTTGGCTACCTCTGCCAATCCTGTACATATACTACTCGGCATACGTGATTTGTTTCATCATGGGGACATAGAGATTATGATAAGGACTCGGAACCTAGTGGCTACTGGTCCATTGCTGACTGGAAAGACTTGTTAGCTTACAGAGATTCCTGGCATGTAAAACATCCCGTGCATCTTAACGTTCTTGCATTGTGTGATATTCAGAGTTTACTTACAGGTGTAGAAAACGGTGGTGGCTTGTCTGCTTTTCCGGTTGCCTCGGTATGCAACCAGGTACACAGTGTACTGTGAGCCTTTCTTTAGACCTTTCAGTTCATAGCTCTTGCTTGCAGCATCCAGTTCAATCTCCTGTTAGACACACGTCAATCATACTGATTACTGCAGGTTAGATACAGTACTTCTGCACATAGGAATCATACGGTCTACTGCCATATACCGTGTTTCCCCGATAATAAGACCTACCTCGAAAATAAGCCCTACCTTAATTTTTGCAAAACAGTCCAAAATAAGTCCTACCCCAAAAATAAGCCCTACCCAGAAAATAAGCCCTCCCCAGAAAATAAGTCCTAGTGAATTCCCCGGGACTTGGGGGCATGATGGGTATAAAAGCAGGACTGGGGGCATGATGGAGATAGAGGCAGGACTGTTTATATACATCTCTGTCAATGTTAATTAAAATAAGACCTACCCTGAAAATAAGCCCTATGGTGTTTTTTTGGACCAAAAAAATTATAAGACAGTGTCTTATTATTGGGGAAACACGGTACATACATTTATGTACATACTGTATGAACACTCTCTACAGTAGGCCTGTCCAAATTGTGGCCCAAGCCTGGTCTACAGCAAGTTATATCGGGGTCGACGATGTTTCCCCCTTCTGGGAACGGGTAGGATAAATCATAAATCACGCCTGAATCCCTGCCCCTGGAGGTAAACCCCATCCATTTTCTATTAAAGGTGGCGGGTATGACGCCATCAAGCCCCACCCATTCATACTACCAATCGGGTTAAATCAATGACCCTGCCTGGGTCTCGGGAGGTTTGCAGACCCTCTCAGGATACTGGGAGAACTGCTCTACATCCGGGAGTCTCCAGGAAATTCTGGGAGAGTTATATACAGTTCTTGAGTGCCTAAAAATCGTACTATGTTAGCAGCTTAGATACAGTTCTTACAGATACATAAGTGTAAATGTATGGGCATAATACTATAGCAAATATATACAGTATATATGAGGGAGGGAGTATGGGTATATAAATATATAAAAGGATTAGTCAGTCTTCTATTAGTGTGGGTGTAGAAAAGAATTAAGGAGAAGCTAATAGGATTAATCAGTGGTACTTGACCCGATTCTATAATGGGTAACTGGTAGACACCAGACAATGGTTGAGAAGGTTTAGAGCATATTAGATTCACTTGTGCAAATATGCATACTCTGTGTTCTGTGTATCATTGTGTACTCAACGTGCTTCCATCCATATCCCCTGCTCTGTTACGTGTATATCAGATACAATCCATCTCATCCCTTTCTTGCGGAGAACAGAGAAGATGAACTATTTCAGTCGTGTAAATAAACCCCTGAGCAGTTCCATAATTCTAGAACGATCTGCAGGCTTCTGTAGCTGCCTCTAGATTACATGCAGGGTATTACATGCTAGATATTCATAGGCATCAGAAGCATCTTCATTTTTTACGTGCGTCTAAGAAGATATTAAAGCTTTACTAAGCAAACAAGGGCTGTATTCCTCCATCTGGCTTTGCTGTAATTACCTTTATTGCACTGTTATAGCTGCTCTGTAGCATATTTCGCTCAGTTATACTTTTATGTCGCTCTACATAAACCAGGTTTTAGGTACAAAAATAAAAGCAGTGGGGGTAAAGTACAGCACACAATGATGTGTTGATGTGTGCGCCAGGGCCTGTTCAGTTTATGCTACGCATTGTGAATGGTACTAAAGTTACTGCTAATTCAGTGCTGTTTCAAGAGCCATCAGTAAAGCTGCCGCAGCGTCTCTTAATACGGTATTTGGAAAAGCAGCGATTTCAGCGTACCCAGTGTTTTCTACCATAGTTCATGCTTTCCTATATCTAAAAATAGTGATAGTAAATACTGTGTAAGGAAATCAGCAGAAGTCGGGCTACAGACGGGAACTTACGAGCGGAAAGTCACGAATTGCAGGGAGGTAAAATGAATGTCAGTGCATGCAGGGAGAATATTTTATTGTTGCATGTTGCACACAGATACTGACCAGCGTTACTGTTACACTGTTATTACACTTGTGCTGGAAACATCATCTCTCAACTCTAATACTGTTGGCAACAAATTGACCTCCTCTA
>JABWIB010001711.1:47530-65954 GCA_016617825.1 Platyplectrum ornatum | reverse complement strand
GGAAATAATGCACAACCTCCTGATCTGACAGGGAGTCCAGGTCCAAACGCACCATAAATTTCTGGATGGCCCGTGGATTACAGTGCAGGGGTTGGACCTGGTGCTGGTGATGTTGGACCTCCTCATCCGAATCCTCCTCATCTTGGCCCCCTTGCCCTGACCTGTTTGGCACTGCACAGGCCAGGACAAGATGGGTGCCTCCCTCACCCATGCTTTCTGTCACACATGTATTGGGTTACAGAACATGATCAATTTATATAGTGCAAGCAATTTGCAATCAGGGTATGGTTGGTGAAAAGGCTCAAATCGGGTCCCTTCTGAGTCGAATTGCATGACCGCGATTTATGTGAAATTCCATCGTCAAATACGGAAATCCCAGTTTAGTAAATCTACATGTGAAGGCATTTGATAGCATTTTTTCGACATTTCGATTTGACTTTCATGGCAGAAATTCAAACGTTCGATTTTGTCTAAAATTCGAATTGACAAGAGATCGAGCCTTTGTAAATCCTTAAAACACAAATTTGACAAGAAATTCGAAGCGAAAATTCGATTTCACAACTTCGACTCTTACTAAATATACCCCTTGATGTCATAGTCTTATGCTGCACACCCTGGATCCACTGATCCATTATATTACATATATAAACTTGCCTTAAATGATGCCTTTCTTTTTAAAGTTACTATGTCACTTGATGTAATAAGGATATCAACATCATTTACTGAAAACATCTGAATACATACTTGCCATTTGCTGAGAAGACAATTTAAAGATAACTTAAAAAGAAAATATTTTTAGGTGTTTGCTTTAGGGTTCAATGAGAAATCTGAGACTTTTACTAACGTAAAATGACGGTGAATCTTATGATCTGACACTGTTTAATAGCCTGCATTCTCTAAACAAATCCCTTAGGCCAAAGGCAGTAGAGTGCAAATTGTACATTTCTCCAGTCTCAGGTGTGGTCACAAATACTGATTGGTGAAGTCCACTATTTGATCTTCCGTAAACTTAACTGTTTGGTCAGATGTGAGGAGTGACAGGTGATGCTAGGAACTGAGAGAAGGTAAGGTAAGTTATATAACAGACAATGATGCCAATTTACATATGTAAATTATTACTTATTATGTTATCTTTTTAACAAATTTATAACATGTAACAAAGTAAGATAAATTGTTTAATGATATGTTGTAATATGTAATATTCTTTGGTATATAAATTATTCAGTTAATAAGGATAACTTAGATATTTTGCTAAGACATAATACCTATATTTATATCTTCATTCTCTCTTTTTACTTTTATTGCATTCTGAAAAATGTAAACATAAAAAATATAGATAGTACCTTTGCAACTTCACATTCCAAAAACCTTATCTAGCATTAAGTGTTGCTTCTTACAAGGCATTGAATGTACATTGTAGAGGTGGACTTTTCTTGTCTATATCCTGTCTGATGGGTACTATTACGGTGGTACACAGGTGAATTGCAGATGTTAAGGCATCTCAAAAACTGCAGATAATCTGTGACAAAGGTTATAGTGGAGTAAAAATGGATCTGGCTGTGAATCTGTGTTGATCTGATACAACAGGGATTTTATTTTTCATCACAATAATAGTCTATCATTTTAGTACACATTTCGCACTGTTTTCACACAGTACTTGTATTACTCACTTAAATACTGTTTGCCAGTTTATCTTGAAACTTTTACCAAAATAGTGAGAACATTTAAAAAAATTAAACTATAGCTGTAAACAGGCAGAGATTATTTAAAATGCAAGCACCTATACAATATTGGTTCTTCTAGTTCATAAATCGTACAGTTTTCAAATCTTTAGTGCCATAGTCAAAAGATAACACTTGTGGTTATAATAAAATATAATTGGGTGCTTTGCGCTGTATTTTCTCCCTAATACAAACAGCGTAAGGGAGAAAATGTGCATCTTTCTAGCACAAGCTGTGCTGTAATAGACTGGAAAAAGCTCACGACAAATAAAAATAACACTAATAAAAAAGTCACAAATAATTCACCTGTTTTCACTATTCCATATGTACACTGTTGTGTATTGTAATCACTGAATAAAATGGCAATAGATTGCAATAGATCCTGTCTTATACAATTTAACTGTTGTTTGCTCGCAGTGGGTTTTAGCATATGCAGTGGGTTTTATTACACATGCCCAGATACATACAGGGATTGCAGTGAGGTTGTTTACGGTGGTATGCCATAGCGTCACTTCTACTACTTGCTTAACTGAAAAACTATGAACCTATACAACTATGTTTCCATATAACCACTTCTAAATTCCGTACCTTCACTTGTAAATGTTCACTTCGAACACTAGAAACATATATATATATATATATATATATATATATATATATATATATATATATACAGCTGTGTGCAATGACCAGTTGTACATATCAGTCTGGACATATGCCACATTATGTTCAAAGTAAGGTGCTCCAACATGGGTTTACTTTGTATGTATGCAAATGATATACAATATTCTGTTGATAAATATGGATAAATATTCTGTTGATAAATGGATGACCCTCAGATAAAAGATGCAGGATTATCATTTAAAAATGTGAAAACAATACATATGATGCTCACGTTGCATACAACTATGTCATCAAATACACACAACTCTACATTAGTCTGTTTGTGTCTGGAGACAATTTCACTTCTTTATTCCTCTAGAAGTGTTTGCAAAATGGAGAATGTACCGGAGAGGTTGAACATAAAGCATGTATCAAAATGTATGTTTTGCTCAAAGCTAAAGTAGATGGTTTTTAAGATGATGGCTTGCCCTACTTCTCTCAAATAAGTATGATGGGTGGAGCACATACATCTACAAAATGCCTCCAAGCAGTAAGTTCTAACAAAAGCACATTCGGTTCCATGTAAAAAATAGTAACAAAATAAACATTAACACAGCAAACTCATTGAGTGAAGTAATCATATCTATTTATTAGCAGGAGTGACTAAGCATGATCAACATGATCCAAACTAAGTTTATGTTGGGAGCCCTGGTTCTGGCCATTTGCTTCAACACTTGTCTTTCACAGAGTAAGTAAAGCATACTGCATAATATTTAGTGATTATGTTGACATTTTCTATAAATAAATATTTTATCATTAAACTAAATATACATTTTTCTTCTGTTATAACCTAAAATATCCATTTAAGATTCCTTATCAATATTGCCATACATGATTTATACAATGCAGATTGTTATTACAAAAGTACAGCTAAAATTCTACAGTGGTAAAACTGATTTTCTGAACAATGGAAAAACTTAAAAAACATCAGATAAAATTCCACAGATCTCTGTACAAGGGAATGTTGGTAAATTTTTTCATGTATGAGATAGTGGCATTTAACTAATCATTATTTCTCTCTTTATTTGCAGATTTTACTTCATGTGAGTATATTACGTGTTGCTACCTACGAACTCCCTATTTGTACTAAAGCTCTAATTTCTATCTATCTATCTATCTATCTATCTATCTATCTATCTATCTATCTATCTATCTATCCACTTAGTAATGATATCCGACTTTATGTAACTAATATGGATGTAAAGTATAGCAATCATAGAAAAATATACAATTAAATATAACGGACTAGAAGTGAACGCATATAATCAACAAGGCACAAAATGTCAATGCACTTTAAAAAAAGAGAATCAATCTATTTAAAAAAATTCTACATATTTTCTTACAGTATATATAAAATAATTTACACCTACACAATACTGCAGCAATTTCATTACCTTTGTATTGCATTTGAAGTATGACCCTACAGCAAAGGGGTCTAAAATAGGGCATTAGCCCCCTGGTAACAAATTAATATATATATATATATATATATATATATATATATATATATACGGTTTGTATGTAGGATGGTTGCAATGTAATCTTTTATCTCTGGAGCTCATGAACACTGCACCAATTACAGAAATATAGCTGATGGAAGACTGGAGAAATGTTTAAAGGTGCAGTTTAATGTCAAAGTCATGGGGGTATATTTACTAAGCAGTGAGATGGGAAACTGGGGAAGTTGCCCATGGCAACCAATCAGATTTAAGCTCTCAGTTTCATTTTACACTCTGGAGAATGTGAGCTTGAATCTGATTGCTATGGGCAACTTCCCCACTTTCCAATCTTGCTGCAATCTCACCGCTTAGTAAATATACCTCATGAACTTGGAAACTGGTGCAAATGTAGTCTGGATGGGTTGGGAGGTGGTAACCATCCCCACAATTGCAGCATTTACACAATTTGTTGTAAAAATTCGTTTTTTAACGGTTAGATGATTTTAAGATTTTAAATGAGTAACTTATTTTTGCCTAAGTAGAGAAAATTTCAAAGCAAAATAATTAAATATGAGAACAACCTTCAACGCTTTAGTGTGGTCAAGTCATAGGGTATCACCAGTACCTCTTCTCCCTGGACCGAAGTGCAGTAAATTCACATGCAGTAAATTCACAAGCCCCCTGGTCCCCTGGTCTCTAATTTCGCATTCTATCTGTGTCAGGAAACAGTCAACCAGGCAATCAATAATGTCCTCCAATTTAGCTTCCAGCACTCCTCTGATATCCTTTTTCTTGTATTAAGCTAGGCACACACGGTAAGATAAATTGTTCCAATTTAAGGATTTTTTCAAGAGTGGGCAAAACCATGTTGAATTGTAGGGGTGGCAAATTGAGTTAATTGCAATCAGGACTACAGATGACAGATGCTGGTTCCTAGCACAAGTCTAATAACAGTGTAACAGTAACACTGGTCAGTATCTTTGTGCAAAATGCAAAAATAAAGCATTTTCCCTGCATGCAAACACTAACATTCATTTAACCTCCCCTGCAATTCAACATGGTTTTGCCCACTGTTGAAAACATCCTTAAATTGGAACAATTTATCTTACCGTGTGTGCCCTGCTTTACACAAAAAATGAAATTTTATGCAGACAACCTTGTGTGATATTCTAACCTGTTAGCCTCTCACAACCACTCAAGGTCCATAATGGATGCTGCAAATTATTTTCTTTTTAAATATTAAAACAATTAATAATAATAAAGAAGATATTTTGCAACATCCACTATATGGCTGATAGGAATGGGAGAATTCCAAGGAACCCAGATTGGTCTAAATTGCTAACTAGCAAGACAGGGAAATTGTAGTATTGACACTGAGAAATTTAAAGGGAAGACAGCAAGGAAGAAAATGTGTTTTATATATGAGCTTGGAATCAAGACTCTGCATATTGTATGCATCAATCCACACTGCAGGGTGATTTACATCTTCAGGGTTACTTTATGGTGCATTTCATCCTGTCTTTCATAAAACTAACCTCAGAGGAAGCCGGCCTGAGAGAGAAACACTGAAATAAAGAGGGAAGAAAAATGGAACAACATGAAAATATTGTATTACGGGCTGAAAACAAAGAATATTATTTGTGAGTGCAATTTATTTTTTAGGGGATTAGACCTGATAATGTAAGACTAAAGTTGGCCATACATTATAAGATAAATTGTTCAGAAGATTTTTCAAGAGTGGACAAAATCATGTTGAATTTCAGGGGGACACAAATTGAATTAATTGCAATCAGTATTACAGATGAGAGATGATGTTTCCTAGCACAAGTCTAATAACAGTGTAACAGTAACACTGGTCAGTATCTGTGCGCAACATGCAAAAATAAAGCATTTTCCCTCCATGAAAACACTGATATTCATTTTACATCCCCCTGCAATTCAACATGGTTTTGCCCACTCTTGAAAAATCTTACGATTGGAACAATTTATCTTATAGTGTATGGCCAGCTTAAGAAGCAGGTAATTGCCTCTGCTGCTGACACACACTGCAGAGACTCTGGCTATAGAAGCCTCTGCGTGTGCACAGGACTGTCCCGCTATAATCTGGACAGTTGGGAGATATGCTAAAACTCTGGATCAGGTTTTTTTTATGTAATGCCAGGACAATGATACTGGAGGAGTGCTAGAGAGGTGGACATTATTGATTGCCTGAGATTGCAAAGTGGTATGTTGCCCATAGTATGTAAAATGATAGCTTAAATCTGATCATTTCCTATGGGCAACTTCCCCATTTTTTTCCATCTCACAGTTTAGTAAATTTAGGCCCAGAACTGATTAGATGTGCCTAAGTGCACTTGGGACATCAGGATAGAAATCAAAGGGCTGATCCAGAGTTTGGGAATAAGGGTAAAACAGGTGCAAGTGTTGACCTGGACAAAACCAAACACTGAACCACACGCTATACACTTGCACCTAAAAAAAAAGGTGTAAGGCAACTCTGAATCCACCCAAGATTTGCCACACACAAGGGAGCATACAAGGACATGCTCCATCTACACTCAATAACCCATGTACAACAACTTTATATAACGTTACCCCAGCGTCCCTCATTCTACATAGGGATCAGCTGAACAAAAATCCCCATATACGCCATCTTTGGATGGAGACCACATCATTATGGACTGCAGCTACTAGAGGACCCAGGTACTTTAAAAAAAGGTTTCCCCCAAATCCCCACCCAATGGAGACTTACAAAACATCCACAGTAGAAACGGAGGTAAAATGCATTCTGAAGAATAAGAATTTTGAAATCTCTTCATTCTGAATCATATCCCCTAAAGCATAAAAGCCTTTATGTCACTTAAGTGTCCTAAAGGCTACCTTATCTTTACGCGCTAATTTGCTTCGTTTATGAAGCAGATCAGTGTTTAACGTTTTTTTCTACACACCTGGGGGTATATTTACTAAGCGGCGTGATTGCTGTGAGAATGGAAAGTGGGTATGGTGCCCATAGCAACCAATCAGATCCAAGCTCTCAGTTTCATTTCACACTGGAGAATGTGATCTCGAATCTGATTGGTTGCCACGGGCAACATCCCCACTTTTCAATCTCACTGCAATCTCACCGCTTAGTAAATATACCCTCTGGGGTTATTAGCATGTCTAATCTGTATGCTAATGCCACTGCACCTCAAATGTAGATAGCGTGTACAAAACTCACGTTTCATACGCTATGTACTAAAAACATCTTCTGCATGCATACGCAGATGTTTTGATTTTTTAGGAGATTTCTGCTGTGACTTTTTAAATGTGTACATAAATACAAATATTGCTATACATAAACCTCTGGCCAACTGTTAAGAAAGTTTTCTTTACCAGAGAAACAATTCTTCTGTCATTCACCAAAGTTGTTTTTTGTGGTATTCCAAGTCTTTTGGTGTTGCTGAGCTCTCCGGCTCTCCGTTCTTTCTTTTTAAAAATGTTCCAAACAGTTGATTTGGCCACGCCTAATGTTTATGCTAGCTCTCTGATGAATTTGTTTTGATTATTTAGCCTAATGATGGCTTGCTTTACTGGTAGTTACAGCTCTTTGCATCTCATATTGAGAGGATGTAATTACCCTCAAATTAAAGCAGAAAGTATGCAGTTAAAAGATCTTGTTTATTATGTTTTAAATCCATTGTGGTAATGTATAGAGCACAAAATATGAGAATTGTGTGGATGTCCCAATATTTATTCCTGTTCTGTCAGTACAGTATAAACATCTAACAAGTGATACTATTTTGTAAACTACACCCTTTAAAGAACTCATCTATGGGTGTAGTGAGCATTTTGACGGCAGTGGTGTAAAATTTTTAAACATTAGGGACATTAAAAATTTTAAATGGAATTTTTTACATTAATTTGTGAATTTTACATTTACCCAACCAGTAATAGTAGGAAAAGCAGCCAATAATTTGTTATACAATGTCTTTTGAATATGACAATAGCACATTGATAGTTGTAAAACACTATTTGGGTACACAGGAAGGAACACCATTTGGTTTTTTAACACAGATTTTGCTGGAATAGTTTTCGTGACCATGTTACATTTGCAGAGCCCATTTTGTAACAGTACAGTAAAAAACAACAACAAAGGAAACAATTTTGAAAAGTACACCCACAAAGGAACATATCTATGGGTGTAATAAGAATTTTGACCCCACTGGTGTTTTGTAGAATTTTTAAACATTTGGGATGTGAAAATGTAAAATGTAATTTATTCCATTCTCTTTTGGATTCACCCCAAAGGTTTACATTTCCACAACAGATAATAGTAGGAAAAGCAGCCAATAATTTGTTACAAATTTCTCCTGAATATAACAACATGTTGTAAAATGTTTTTTTAGGCACATGGTGGGATTCACAGCCATATGCTTTTTTAGTGCAATTGTGGGCTTTTGGAGTGCCATGTTGCATCCCCTGTTGTATCAGCATGGAATAAACCCCCAATTAGTAATGCTATTTTGTAATCTACACCTCCAAAGGAATTCATCTATGGGTGTAGGTAGCATTGTGACTCCACTGGTGTTTTGTAGAATTTTTAAACATTTGGAATGTGAACATTTAAAATTTAATTTTTTTTCATTCATTTGTGGATTCACCCCAAAATTTTACAGTTCCACAACGGTAAGAGTAGGAAAAGCAGCCAATAATTTGTTACACAATTTCTCCTGAATATGACAATGCCCCATATATATATTTGAGGAACCAGTGAGGGTTAGGGTAAAGAATTCAATGTCAAGGGACTTATGGTAGATAATAAAACAATCTTTAATACAAAGACCAGGTTGTATGGGGCGGGTCTCACAATGGTAAATCGTGTCTTTCCTATTACCATTCTTGGAACACACCCTACATCGTTTTTGTGTCCTTCCCTTCTTTGATGTTTGGGAAACCTCACTGGGTATGTTGCCCTGATACTATCCATGATGTCCTACTGTCAGATGTACTGGGGCCCCCCTCCTCCTGGTCCTTAAAAATTAGGGCCTTGATAATGGCTTCCTGAAACTCAAGGAAAGTCCCCCCTGGCCTGTTGATTTTTTAAGTACATGGGCATTGTACAGTGCCATTTCAATAATATGTATAGAGAGTTTTTTGTACCATACTTTTAATTTGCGCATGACACTGTACAGTTTTAGTACCTGATCAGACAGGTCTACCCCCCCAATTACTTATTATAATCTACATTGCAGTGGGGTTTGGGGGTTTCTGTACTTGTACACCGCATCGAGACAGGGGTGCTGCTATCACCATGCTGCTATTGTCAAGATAAGAACATCTCTCTTGTCCTTATACTTAACGCACGGTACATTGTTGTGGCTTAATGCCCTGCTCTACCCCCTTCTCAGTGTCTACTAAAATACAGGTTTTTTAACAAAACCTGTTTGTGATAGCAGTGCTTTATATTACACACTAAAAACTTGCAAAAAAATCCATAAAAAATTACAATTTATTAATACCTAAAATACTGACACCATAAACGTACACACAATCTAATACAATATAAATTATAGGTCGCCACACATATTATGGAAATTGAATAGTTGATGATCTTACAGGTGAATTTGCCAGAGATCTATGCTGTGCAAAACATACAATATGAGATGGGAAAGTGCTATATACTAATATGCTGAATGGAGACCCGCACAAGATAGTTATCCCAAAGAAGCCAGGAGGGAGATCCTATTTGGAAGGTGTAAACCTCCTATTTGGGGTTTAGCAGTCTGCTCCAATATAGTAAAAATAGCACAGTCCCGTTCTCTTAGATGTAAGGCACATGAGATAAAAGACAGACATNCAAATTGAATTAATTGCAATCAGTATTACAGATGAGAGATGATGTTTCCTAGCACAAGTCTAATAACAGTGTAACAGTAACACTGGTCAGTATCTGTGCGCAACATGCAAAAATAAAGCATTTTCCCTCCATGAAAACACTGATATTCATTTTACATCCCCCTGCAATTCAACATGGTTTTGCCCACTCTTGAAAAATCTTACGATTGGAACAATTTATCTTATAGTGTATGGCCAGCTTAAGAAGCAGGTAATTGCCTCTGCTGCTGACACACACTGCAGAGACTCTGGCTATAGAAGCCTCTGCGTGTGCACAGGACTGTCCCGCTATAATCTGGACAGTTGGGAGATATGCTAAAACTCTGGATCAGGTTTTTTTTATGTAATGCCAGGACAATGATACTGGAGGAGTGCTAGAGAGGTGGACATTATTGATTGCCTGAGATTGCAAAGTGGTATGTTGCCCATAGTATGTAAAATGATAGCTTAAATCTGATCATTTCCTATGGGCAACTTCCCCATTTTTTTCCATCTCACAGTTTAGTAAATTTAGGCCCAGAACTGATTAGATGTGCCTAAGTGCACTTGGGACATCAGGATAGAAATCAAAGGGCTGATCCAGAGTTTGGGAATAAGGGTAAAACAGGTGCAAGTGTTGACCTGGACAAAACCAAACACTGAACCACACGCTATACACTTGCACCTAAAAAAAAAGGTGTAAGGCAACTCTGAATCCACCCAAGATTTGCCACACACAAGGGAGCATACAAGGACATGCTCCATCTACACTCAATAACCCATGTACAACAACTTTATATAACGTTACCCCAGCGTCCCTCATTCTACATAGGGATCAGCTGAACAAAAATCCCCATATACGCCATCTTTGGATGGAGACCACATCATTATGGACTGCAGCTACTAGAGGACCCAGGTACTTTAAAAAAAGGTTTCCCCCAAATCCCCACCCAATGGAGACTTACAAAACATCCACAGTAGAAACGGAGGTAAAATGCATTCTGAAGAATAAGAATTTTGAAATCTCTTCATTCTGAATCATATCCCCTAAAGCATAAAAGCCTTTATGTCACTTAAGTGTCCTAAAGGCTACCTTATCTTTACGCGCTAATTTGCTTCGTTTATGAAGCAGATCAGTGTTTAACGTTTTTTTCTACACACCTGGGGGTATATTTACTAAGCGGCGTGATTGCTGTGAGAATGGAAAGTGGGTATGGTGCCCATAGCAACCAATCAGATCCAAGCTCTCAGTTTCATTTCACACTGGAGAATGTGATCTCGAATCTGATTGGTTGCCACGGGCAACATCCCCACTTTTCAATCTCACTGCAATCTCACCGCTTAGTAAATATACCCTCTGGGGTTATTAGCATGTCTAATCTGTATGCTAATGCCACTGCACCTCAAATGTAGATAGCGTGTACAAAACTCACGTTTCATACGCTATGTACTAAAAACATCTTCTGCATGCATACGCAGATGTTTTGATTTTTTAGGAGATTTCTGCTGTGACTTTTTAAATGTGTACATAAATACAAATATTGCTATACATAAACCTCTGGCCAACTGTTAAGAAAGTTTTCTTTACCAGAGAAACAATTCTTCTGTCATTCACCAAAGTTGTTTTTTGTGGTATTCCAAGTCTTTTGGTGTTGCTGAGCTCTCCGGCTCTCCGTTCTTTCTTTTTAAAAATGTTCCAAACAGTTGATTTGGCCACGCCTAATGTTTATGCTAGCTCTCTGATGAATTTGTTTTGATTATTTAGCCTAATGATGGCTTGCTTTACTGGTAGTTACAGCTCTTTGCATCTCATATTGAGAGGATGTAATTACCCTCAAATTAAAGCAGAAAGTATGCAGTTAAAAGATCTTGTTTATTATGTTTTAAATCCATTGTGGTAATGTATAGAGCACAAAATATGAGAATTGTGTGGATGTCCCAATATTTATTCCTGTTCTGTCAGTACAGTATAAACATCTAACAAGTGATACTATTTTGTAAACTACACCCTTTAAAGAACTCATCTATGGGTGTAGTGAGCATTTTGACGGCAGTGGTGTAAAATTTTTAAACATTAGGGACATTAAAAATTTTAAATGGAATTTTTTACATTAATTTGTGAATTTTACATTTACCCAACCAGTAATAGTAGGAAAAGCAGCCAATAATTTGTTATACAATGTCTTTTGAATATGACAATAGCACATTGATAGTTGTAAAACACTATTTGGGTACACAGGAAGGAACACCATTTGGTTTTTTAACACAGATTTTGCTGGAATAGTTTTCGTGACCATGTTACATTTGCAGAGCCCATTTTGTAACAGTACAGTAAAAAACAACAACAAAGGAAACAATTTTGAAAAGTACACCCACAAAGGAACATATCTATGGGTGTAATAAGAATTTTGACCCCACTGGTGTTTTGTAGAATTTTTAAACATTTGGGATGTGAAAATGTAAAATGTAATTTATTCCATTCTCTTTTGGATTCACCCCAAAGGTTTACATTTCCACAACAGATAATAGTAGGAAAAGCAGCCAATAATTTGTTACAAATTTCTCCTGAATATAACAACATGTTGTAAAATGTTTTTTTAGGCACATGGTGGGATTCACAGCCATATGCTTTTTTAGTGCAATTGTGGGCTTTTGGAGTGCCATGTTGCATCCCCTGTTGTATCAGCATGGAATAAACCCCCAATTAGTAATGCTATTTTGTAATCTACACCTCCAAAGGAATTCATCTATGGGTGTAGGTAGCATTGTGACTCCACTGGTGTTTTGTAGAATTTTTAAACATTTGGAATGTGAACATTTAAAATTTAATTTTTTTTCATTCATTTGTGGATTCACCCCAAAATTTTACAGTTCCACAACGGTAAGAGTAGGAAAAGCAGCCAATAATTTGTTACACAATTTCTCCTGAATATGACAATGCCCCATATATATATTTGAGGAACCAGTGAGGGTTAGGGTAAAGAATTCAATGTCAAGGGACTTATGGTAGATAATAAAACAATCTTTAATACAAAGACCAGGTTGTATGGGGCGGGTCTCACAATGGTAAATCGTGTCTTTCCTATTACCATTCTTGGAACACACCCTACATCGTTTTTGTGTCCTTCCCTTCTTTGATGTTTGGGAAACCTCACTGGGTATGTTGCCCTGATACTATCCATGATGTCCTACTGTCAGATGTACTGGGGCCCCCCTCCTCCTGGTCCTTAAAAATTAGGGCCTTGATAATGGCTTCCTGAAACTCAAGGAAAGTCCCCCCTGGCCTGTTGATTTTTTAAGTACATGGGCATTGTACAGTGCCATTTCAATAATATGTATAGAGAGTTTTTTGTACCATACTTTTAATTTGCGCATGACACTGTACAGTTTTAGTACCTGATCAGACAGGTCTACCCCCCCAATTACTTATTATAATCTACATTGCAGTGGGGTTTGGGGGTTTCTGTACTTGTACACCGCATCGAGACAGGGGTGCTGCTATCACCATGCTGCTATTGTCAAGATAAGAACATCTCTCTTGTCCTTATACTTAACGCACGGTACATTGTTGTGGCTTAATGCCCTGCTCTACCCCCTTCTCAGTGTCTACTAAAATACAGGTTTTTTAACAAAACCTGTTTGTGATAGCAGTGCTTTATATTACACACTAAAAACTTGCAAAAAAATCCATAAAAAATTACAATTTATTAATACCTAAAATACTGACACCATAAACGTACACACAATCTAATACAATATAAATTATAGGTCGCCACACATATTATGGAAATTGAATAGTTGATGATCTTACAGGTGAATTTGCCAGAGATCTATGCTGTGCAAAACATACAATATGAGATGGGAAAGTGCTATATACTAATATGCTGAATGGAGACCCGCACAAGATAGTTATCCCAAAAAAAGCCAGAAGGTGATCCTATTGGAAGGTGTTCGCCTCCTATTTGGGGTTTAGCAGTCTGCTCCAATATAGTCAAAATAGCACAGCTCCGTTCTTTTAAAGGTAAGGCACATGAGATAGAAGGCACAAATAACATGAAAGAGATTTTTTTCTTTTTCCCAAGAACACTTTCAGATGTTATAGTGTACCTGTAAATAGTATCTCTCACCACCAGGATGTCTGCTTTTCCTCTCACTCGTTCCACATCTGATGGGTTGGTCACGCAAGTCTTACAACGTGGAGAGCTCAAGCAGTAAGGAGTCAATACAGTGTCCCTGTGGTGTGTCAAACTGCGAGCTACTCCTTCAGTGCCGTGGGAGATAGTAAGCAAAGGGAAGGAGAGGGAAGTACGGTTCAGACAGCCGCTTTCGCAAGTTTTTGAGGTGAAGTTCGCTGTGACGGACGAAACTCGTCAGCCGGTCTTTATTGTACTGTTCTTGGGAAAAAGTTTTTAGTGTTTAATATAAAGCGCTCCTATAACAAACAGGTTTTCTTAAAAAAAACTGTATTCTAGTATTTAATTTATTTTTGTCGACCTGACAGATCCACAGATAGTGAGATGCTATTGTTCAGTACTTCTTTATTATCTGTTGGTTTCTCAGGAAGCTCGTCATTTCCTTTCTTTGATTTCCTTCTCAGTGTCTGCCCAACCTGCGTCTTAGGGATGATTTTGTTGTTCCTGCGCACTTTCCCGCATGCCACAGCGCTTCTGGAGTGCAGACTTTGAAAAAGTGGGACACCTGTGTAAAAATGTCCAGGTATAGATGGTATCCCTGGTCCAGCAGTGGGTGCATCAACTCCCACACTATTTTCCCACTAATTCCAAGCAAGGGGTCCCTGGTCATGGCCATAATATAAAATGTTGGTGCTCCAATAAGACCATAAAGTGTTTTTTTTTAACTAACCCCATATTGAGAACAATGCCCAAGGTCCATCTGCAGGGCTGGGAATTAATATAGATGGGATTTTATGCAATGTATTGGTCTGCATAAATATTGGTTTCTGTCCCCAGTAACTGAACAAGGGGAGGGGGAGAAAAAAAATTCAAGTAAACAATGTCCCTGAGCCCTGGTGCATCAAATTGTGAAATCAGGGACCTGGGGCAAATAGTGTTCAGGGGTGATCCATAAGGGGTCAGAGGAGGAATCAGGAGGCAATTCTTCAGTTCTTTATCTCCTCCTGGGGGGTTCTTCTTCTCCACTAGACGATGATAAAGATGATAATCCAAAAATAATACCATCTTTACTAGTGGAATCGCCTAAGAAGGCCTCCCCTACAGAAAAACTTCTGTTGTCCATTTTTATTTATTATATATTTATATTTATATATTTAGATTAATATATATTTATTTTAATTATTAGGTGGCTTTTATATATACACTTGTATATTGTATAGGAAGGCTATTTTATAAAGTTTTGCAAAACACACAATAATGTGATCACAGGTAAGCCATCTCTCTCTGCAACAAACTCTCTCGCCAAGGCTCCAACTAGAGTGAGGAAGTTGGAACCATGGAAGAGAATATATCCTTCATTATTTTTCTAAGTTTTACTGTCAATAATAGCTCTGTTTGGTTGCTCTGCATCGGAAGGGGTTAAGCTATATGGGGCCGATTCAATTAGCTGCGAAGATGAGAAAAAGCAGGTTGTGCGCTTTATCCTGTCTTTCACAGTAGCCAAATCTTGCCCCCTTTTATACGCAGCTCAGGGGGAGTGAGAAGAATTAAATTGGCCCTGTGAATGTTTTTTTTAACATAAACATGGAACAGTAAGTTTGTTTACAAACTGCCCAATATTGATGAAAATAACGTTGAATAGTAAATTGACTGTCCACAATGTGTGGCAGATGGACAATGAAAGCTAGAATCTTCACCAAAGCCAGTGCAGAGCTTTCTAATTGATCTCCTGATACACATAAAATGCAAGTTATATGAGATATTGCACAGTAGCTCTTGTGTGTAATCATGTCTTTTTATTTAGACTTAGAAAATTAGAGCTTTTATGGTGATAAAAAGGTACATATCAGATATCACATCTTCTAATTCCAAATCAGATGTTAAGATGTATGTTTTTTTTATAATGACTATGCAATGATCCAAAGCTACCTTTATGCACACATGCACATACCCAGTTATGCAATTAAGAAAGAAAATGTCTCACCTGTTTCACATTAGAAATGATATCCAATGACTTTGCACTTATTCTCAAACATGCTCATATTTAAGAAATGACAAAACACAATGTCTACTTACACCAAAGGTTCAAAATATTATGAATACACTTAAAATGTTGCGTATTTCTCAACATATGAAACCTTTTAATAAACACGCTTTTGATTTTTATTTTCACAGATGCAAAAACATGCAGTGATTGCAACACAACACTCAATGCTGATTGTAACCCGAAACAAAACTACGTACTTTGCTCCTGCAAGGCTGGCTTTGTAGGAAATGGTCTAAATTGCACAAGAAAAGTGTTTTGTGATACAGTACAGTGCTGCCCACAAGGATATACTTGGGATACTGTAAATAAATTGTGTGTAGATACTAATGAATGTGCAACCAGTACATCAAACGCATGTCTCAATTCAAGTTCATGTCTAAATAAAAATGGCATATACCTTTGTAATTCAGTCAGTAACCCTGCATGTCCTATCAATACATGTAGCTTTGGAGGAGACTGTGTCAAAGATTCTACACTTCTAGAATGTATAGATCCATGTACCACATACCAACAGATTGATGGATCAAATCGTCTTTACACTATCAACTCTACTGGAAGATTCCCCACAGACAGATATTACTTTGGATGGTTCCGCTACATGAATGGCCTTAAGATGAAGGAAGGGTGTATTGGTAGTTTAAAATGTGGTTCCCTTGAACCCTATACTTTAAATTCACATCCATCTATTTCTGATGGTGTGATGTCCATCCCTCTGATTACTAATGGACTATCAGGCTGCTACAATGGACCATCTATTTCCGTGAAAGCATGTCCCGGAGGCTATTATGTTTACAAGTTTTCAGGTCTTTTGAAGTTTGATGTCTATTGCACAGGTGAGTGAATGATTATGTTGTCATATGTTGATTATAAGCACAATTACTGAAGATTTCTGTGGTTGTTTATAGTAAAATGAATTTTTCCATGATAACTGGTTCCAGAAGTTACCTTATTTAGTATATGTTTACCTAATCATAAACACTGCAAAAATGACAATGATGTGAACATTATTATAATGTAATATATTGTTAAGGGCATTTCCAACTTTGTCCCTTTTTACATTTATTTATTTATATTGCTGCAGGGTGGGAAAAAGCACCCAATCCTTTTTACAGATATGAGTAAATGTGCAGAAAACATAACAGCAGGGTATTGTTAGTTGTTAATATGTACATACAAACGTTGTTTGTATGTACATATTTATTATTATTATTATTATTATTATTGTTATTATTATTATTATTATTATTATTATTATGTATTTATTAACAGGTTTTTATATAGTGCCATCAGATTACATAGCGTTTTGCAATTTTAACAATCAATAAAACATGACTGGGTGTTAACAGACAGAATAGGTGGGGAAGAGGGCCCTGCTCACAAGCTTACATTGTATAGGATATTGGGGATTGATATAAAGGGGTAAGTGCTATTGTTATACAATTGATGGAACAGCCAGGTTGTATGGTAAAAGTGTTCTGTGCTCTGTGTGATCCAGTCACACAGCATTGTTATTAGCAGCATTTGTGGGTGAATAGTTATAAGCAGAGTAGAACATGTTAAGTACGTTGAGAAATATGGTAAGCTTGTCTGAATAGATGAGTTTTAAGGGAGAGCTTAAAAGTTTGGAGAGTGGAGTATAACCTTAACAGGCGAGGAAGATTATTCCAGAGGGCAGGTGCAGCCCAGGAAAAGTCCAGTAATCGGGAATCAGAGCATTTGTTTAGTGTAGAAGAGAGCTGTATATCCTGTGAATATCTTAGAGAACAAGCTGGGATATATCTTGAGATGAGTGAGGATATGTATGTGGGTGCAGTGTCATTGATGCTTTGTAGGTTAGCAAAAAGATTTTGTATTTAATTCTGTAGAGTACAGGCATTTAGCAAAGAAGATAAGTCTGGCTGCTGCATGTAATATAGACTGTAGGGGGTGATTTTATACTGTGGCCCAATTAGAAGAGCGTTGCAATAATAAATTTGGGAGGTGATTAATGCATGCAGAAAGATCCAAGAGAATTAAGAGAGAGTATTAGCGGTGATAAGATCATTGACTAGTGAGGGCAGTATCAGTGGAGTGTTGGGAACGGAATCCAGACTGGAGAGGATAAAGAAGGTTGTGTAAAGAAAGAAAGTCGGTCAGACGAGAGTAGACTAGTCTCTCAAGCAGTTTAGATGGGCATGGGAGTTGGGAAATAGGACTGTAATTAGAAAAGTTTGGGTCAGAGTTTTGTTTTTTTACAATTGGAGTGATTAGCGCATGCTTGAACATAGGTGGGAAGGTATCTGTGGAGAGAGAGAGATTACAGATTCTAGTTAAGGCTGGAATAAGCACAGATGATAGACTTCGACTAACTTGCGGGGGAGAAGAAGACAAGAAAAGAGCAGATATTTCCTTGTGATTAGTGGGTTGGAGTAAAGACATAGTACCAGAGTGTGTAGGAGATGGACTGAGCTGCATGTTAATATTGGAGGAGGAGGAAGATGATAATTCCTGTCTGATCTTGTCAATCTTGTCCTTAATGTACAGTGCAAGATCTTGAGCACTGATGGAGGTTGGAGGATTATGCAC
>JABWIB010001710.1:0-18508 GCA_016617825.1 Platyplectrum ornatum | reverse complement strand
GCACACTTGTGGAAGTGGGAAACCAAACCTAACGCAGGATCTGGTCCTTTGAACAGATCAGAATACATGCCCTTTCCTATTGGGCATGTACAGGAGTCTTTGATTAAATCTTTAAGGCTCAGATACTTATCAAATATATATTATACTATTTTTTTGTTTCATTTTAAACTAAATGAAACTAAAGCATTTTTAAAGCCTTCAAATTTTTTTTGTGCCTTTGGTTCCATTATAAAAATGCTATATTAAGATATAGAATGTTTAGTTTCAACACATTTTTCAATACAACCCTGTTCNGATCTAAAAATAAATCCAACTTTAGCAAAGCTCTCCATGTTGCAAGCACACACAGCCCTTACAAAGTGGAGGAAGAATGCCCTAACCCATAGTTCAGCATCTGGTTAATTGTAATCACTTACTTTCATTCAAAATAGAAAACATCTGCTTAATGATAAAGACACACTGTAATTATTTGTGGGGGGAAAATGTGGTACAGTCAGCATAAAAGACACAGGAAGGAAACATGTTAGACTGAAGAAGGGGGAGAAAAAGTTTACAAACTCTTCAGTACTTTTATTATAAAAACACATGCTTCAGGTTTAAGCTCTAAAACGACGCTACTTGCTGCCTACTCTGCCCTGACAAGTAATAATCGTACGGTTTATCATCTGGCATCTAAACACCATGACATGTATTGCATGTATGTTTCTAAACTGGTGTTTCAAGAAGAGGCATTTCACTGGCAGGAGAAAGGCTTCGGCTAAGGATCCTGCTTTGAACTAGCCATATCAGCTAACTTCTAGTGATACAACAATCAGGGCTGTTAGCAGATGTCAGGAACTACAAACACAGAAATCTTTTGTTTGGAATCAGGCGTTTTGCTGCCATTGCTGAGGAATTACATGAACCACAATCCTCTCCCTCAATAGTTTGAAATATTAACCAGTTAAAAAAAATGCAATGTCGTAACATCATAGAGCTGTGAGATCGGGGTGTTGGGGGGACACACTCCTTATTTAAGGCAGCCATTTTGNGTGTAGACATTGCAGAGTTAGGACTAAAGCAAGTCCTTACGTACGATTGCCATACCCCTTACCTCTTGGATTCACATTGCATACCATCATGAAACCTGGTTCTGTAAGAACAAGGTCCATAAAGGATAGTCTAGAGCCCNGATGGTCAACATGTGACACTCCAGATGTTGTCAAACTACAAGTCCCATCATGCTTTGCCAGCTTGTGCTAANNACTCAGCATTCNAAACTCCTGGNAATNTATGATGGGACTTGTAGTTTGACAGCATCTGGAGTGNCACAGGTTANCCATCAGGGGTCTANAGTGATCAAGCACTGATGAACCATTTGTATTACCTCCGAGTAAAGTCCTCTTTCCCAAGTGGTAGCTACTTATCACTGAAAGTCCACGTTAGATTTGTTTGCATGCAATCTGATACCAAAGCAAAAGATTTAGTAAGAACAGACATCTGTACACCCACCTTCNCTCTTCAGACCTGGAAAAGGATACTGAAAACAGATTAAGAGGGAATGACCACCTGTGAACTCAACCCAGCCCTGCTGTCAGAATGCACGTGCTATTAAATTCCTTTACAAAAATACAATTTCAGAGTCGTAGACCTGGCACTCCATGCAGAGCAGACACCTCAGAGATCAGGCTGATAATTACAGTGCAGAGGGGAGAACCCCATGTCCCTCCTGTGGGCCCTTGCACCCTCTATAGTTACACCTCTGCCAAGACTGCTTTTTAGAAATACCTGGCAGGTAACNCATACACGTGTCAGAATGAGTGCATGTTGTACAATAGACAGATGGGACATTGTATCAATATATCAGCATTCAGCCACCAATATAATCAAACACTGTACAGATTTATTCCAGCCTGTACAAACTGTATAAGAAACAGAAAACCAATCCATGCATTTCACTTTAACTAAACTGTGGGAAAGGAAACGTGGAGATGTTACCCATAGCAACCAATCAGATAACTGAAAGTGAGAGCTAGAATCAGTGATTGCTATGGGCAACATCTCCACTTTTCCTTCCCCTCCAGTTAATAAATGTAGCCCCATATGTTAACAGTCCCTTGCCTCTCTTACTTTGCCGAATTACACATATTAACCATGATCCCTGTATATTTTCATCATCTTCCCAGGAGAATAATGCGAGTAATGCAGCTTAATGAGTGCAGATGACAGTTGTAGCTGAAAGTCTCTTCTCTGTTGAATGCTTGCTATACAATTTTGCATATGCAAGCAGAAAAGAAAGACAAGGTATGATATCACTCCAAAACAATGTGTGTCTGACCAGACAGAATGCACACAGGCGTGTAAGGTCACATTTTATATACATGTAGCCCCTCTGACAAGCAGTGGTATGCTGCAGATGCCAAGTCCTCTTTGGAANGCTGCCTGTTTCCATCTCTCCCAGAGGTCTGGATCATCTCATGGGGAGGTAGATTAAAAGGATAATGGTATCATAGGATTTAACAAGAAAAAGGTGCCCAGTTACAGATCAGCTACAGCTGCAGGGTAAAAGAAAATCTGCGTGACAGATGCTTGGATCTCTTGCTAGAAGTGTATCCTATGTTTGATACCCTCTCTGCCTTGAAAGGAAATCTTCATAAAACACACACACTGCAATGTTATGAATGTATAAACTAGCTACAATCACACGGCTCATTCAGCCACGTACAAACTGGAACATTTTGCTCCCACAAAGATATAGAATGTGGAACCTGAATGGCTCATATCAAACAAGAAAGCGCATCCTGTGTCTATGGGCATTTATTAAGTTTGGGCCAATATATCTTCTTCAGGTGTCAATAAGCTACATGTACCGGTATTCCTGTNCTTTACAGCAGTCACAGCAGCAAGTAGAAATCTAGAAGTGGCAGTATGAAAACACAGCTAATAATAGAAGTGAATGGAGATTCAGTTTTTAAAAAATAAATAAATGACTATGAGAAGTGACATTATGGCATACCCTGTACACAACCCACTTTGAGCCCTGGTTTGCGTTCCAATAAAACATTACATTTGTATATAGATTACAAAAAATATTACTGTCACAAAGGTCACTGTCTAGGTGTTAATGTCGACTCTGAACTATAATTTATTCCATACATATAAATCAGTTTCTAAATCATGTGACATACAGTTTTACTCGATTCCCGGTTAAAGGACTTCTCCCGGGCTGCACCCGGTCTCTGGAATAACGTTCCTTGCCCATTAAGACTATTGTCTACTCTCTAGTTTTAAGGGAGCGTTTAAAAGTTTAATCTGTTAAGACAAGCTTTCAAAAAGTTCATCAACCTACTCTGTTGTACCGTACTTATAACTAATCTACCTCTCAGTTCACCTTTCTATTTCAAAACAACCCAAACTTTTNTCATACTAAAATTACATTCAATTTCTGCTACTGCTGTGTGACTGGATCATACAGAGCACTGATCACTTTTACATCACAACCTGTCCACTGTATAATAAGCACTTACCCCCACGTNTCCATCCCCAATCTGCAGGCATGGCACCCCACCCATTCTGTCCCATACCACCCAGTCATGTCTTATTGACTGTTAAAATTGTAAAGAGTCACGTAATCTGATGNCCCTATATAAAAAGTTGTTGATAAATAAATAATTGCTAAGTATTAGTAAATGCATAATTAATAATAAGATTAATAATAAATATTATAAATATAAGTACTGTACAGAAAACAGAAGCTAATAATTCAAATACACAATGAAGGTTTCTACTTTTAAAGTACCGTATATGAAATGCTAATATAGACAGATCTTGAATGTCATACTGCCAGACAAGATAAGAAATGTTTCAAGGCACTGAAAAGATTATGTAAAAGGAAGTGAGTTAAGTGTCTCACTTTATCAGAACATGCTTTGAATGCCTATCAGTAAAAGGAGACTGGCCTGTTTAGTATACAGACAAGTTTGCTGAACTGTTAGGTTTGTAACTTCNCTATAGCTTTCATTTTGCTGACTGAAATAAGTCCATGAACGTGCAGAGAACAATGGGGCCTGAAAATGCATTCAGTGCACATCTGAGGATAGTGGTTTCATAGTAATCAGAGAGTTTCCTCAATGCTGGGACACATGTCAAAATGAAATTGTAAGAATAACTGAATTAAAATNGTCTCTGTGTGGGAAGTGCTATGTTAGGGAGACAATCAAAATTCCACTTTTGGATACAAAGCATAGTTTTTAGTTGGAGGACAAACTGATTTTTGGCCTTTTACAACACACATGTATTTCTTGCCAATTAAAACCTAAGCCTTTCTAAATGCCATGTGGGATATTATCGTAGCACATAATTCTCTAACTGAACAAATCTTCCTTAAAAGTATCCCGTTACAAGAGTATTTTATGTAAAAATGCACAGGAACATTCCATGGCTGGGATGATATACAAGTCTTTATATGGAGACAACATAGACAACACAGTTATTGGATCCTGAGATACAAATGTTCTGTGGTCTGTTCTCTGACAGCAGCAAGAGAAACAAAACCTGATAGCAGATCCCGCTGTATCCATCCATCCATGCAGCGCTACAGTATCAACTCTACTCGTCACACAAGATTTATGACTTGTATGCATTTTAAGTTGGCAAATCACAAGTTTAATACCCCCTTCGCAGCTCAGTGTGACTGCACCATCTGAAAAATTCTGGATCTCTTTATTTCTACCTGGATAAAAAGCAGGGTTAATTCCGGGTTCAACTAGGGTCACCTCCAGTCTGAACAGTGACTACCCAGGTTTTGCTTATTAGAAAGGAGCTGATTGGGAGTATAACTCGCGTGATGTATGTAACATACTTCCAGCACCACATTCAGGATGAATTGCACTGTTTTGCCAGGGCAGACCCAGGTTCAGTGTGAATGGTGTCGTCCCAGGAAATTCCAGAGTCAACACTGCAGTGTGAACCGGGAGAACAATCTCTGCGTCCTGGTAAAAACCAGACTTTAAAAACGCAGGTTACTGCTAGGCNGCAGTGTGAACATGGTATTTTAAATTGTAATAGTACCGGTCAGAAGTATCATTTGCCAATAGATTAGATTTGATAGATTGCGGCATTCTAGTAACTCGGAAGCATGAACATACACCAATAGCTAAATCTGAATTTCTTTACGACACAAAAGTAGAATTATAAAATAAAAATATTTACAGGTTTATATANCAGGATAGTGGGAAGTCAGGAGGATTAGTTGTTGCACTGATGTTAGGAGGAGGAGCTCGATGAAATAAGAGCAGCACAGGGAATAGGGATGTGGTTCTCTGCTCCTTTTCAGATAGGGCTGTCACAGACACCAAAACACTGACTGCACAGCAGCATCAAAAAAACTGGTAAGATTTCCGAACCCCAACCTGTCACCTAATTCTTACCCTTACCCTCCCGTTCCACTATCCTAACCCTCCATTCATAAAAATTAATTTCCAGTTACACACTATTTTAAAATAGATACAGCTGACATTAGCAGCGGCAAACACATCCCAGGAATAGGATAGGAAAAATGTATTTTGGGGCTGTACATTTCCATGACTGTCCTCTTTATGGTGTAGATGTCCTCTTTATTTGGCAAGTTTCTAAGGAATGAAGTTGCTATGCATAGTGTCCAATATGGCAAGTCTCTGTTCTATGGTCAGCCATGCTTAATAATATTATAAAGCTGCAATACGCCACCTAGTGACAGACACGTGGGATTTAGCTCCTTCGGAGACAAAGGCCTCATGCATAAACAACACAATTACTGAAGGGGTGAAATAACCAGTGACCCTATCTGGGCATACATCATTTCTGTGCCATCAGCCATGACAGTTAAGGGAAATGGATTATAATGTGGAGGAGTCACCAGCAAAGACTAACAATATGCTTAAGGTCAATAATGCAGAAAAGCTGTAATTTATTAGCCTCTGTTGAACAATGTCATTAAATGTGGTCCCCAAAGGCTACCTCATGCTGACTACTTTGCTGTGACCTCACTGGTGTCTAGATGAATAGATAAACAAAAAGGGGGACAAAGTACACATTTGCTTATGTTTTCCTCAGTGTTAACGCTTAGATTAATAGCTCCACATTTAAGTCAATATCTCAGGAATGTAAGCTTTTAGATGACCTGATAAAAAAATGATAAAACAGGAATACACACTGAAAGATANTTGTTAACAATTTAGGAATTTCGTTGGAGTGTTTTATCCGTCAACTGGTTCACACAAGTAAAGTCCACATTACTGTATAGTTTCTACAAAGTTAAGTAAGTACTGTACACATCTAAGCAGTAATGAACAACAAATAGCTGTTCTAGTCTTAGAGGGTGTTCATGCCTCAAGCTTAAATCCAATGCCTCATATAACGTGATTATACCCATNGGGGAAGTTCTGCTATTAATCAAAGCAATTTCACAAATAGACACCGGATTGGAAGTTTTGACAGTTAAAGAAGCTGTGTCTATTCATTCTGTATGGGAATGTATATTACACACAACATTTACTAGCATGTGTTTTTATTTTATCATATACGTTGCTCTTTGCCCCACTGGAGTTTACAGACTACATTTCCTAACACACACAGACTATGGTTAGCTTTAGTCAATTAACCTACTAACCAGAACACCCAAAGGAAACCCACATACAACATTACACAAAAACTCGTAAACTCAAGCAATGCGAGCCAGAGGTGCTAACCACTTTAGCCACCCTGCTGCACATGTGTATTGCAGTTTAATATGTTGCTAAAATGAAACAANCTACAATAAAGCAAAGAATAAATTGCAAATAAATAGTTGNATATTAACAAAAATATGCCACAGTTGTAGAGCACTTGACCACACATGAAGTTTCTCCAGATGAACTCATGTTAGAATATGCTGGAAACAGAACTGCATAGTGGAGAACAGATANCAAGTAATGACGAGATCTCGATGAGCATCATCATTAAAGATCAGTAATGTGAAATCGTGTTCCATATGCTAGGAGTCAAAGTCAACTTCAGCAGATAGGACATAGGTATAGGTATAGTACCATTGGTAAACAGGTTCTTCTTCCAGCTTTGAACTTGCAAGCTTAAAGTTGTCAAAACCATTGGAAAGGGAGATAAAATTCATTAGTTGCAAATAGTACGAGATGATGTTTCCAGCACAAGTGTAATAACAGTGTAACAGTAATACTGGCCAGTATCTGTGTGCAACATGCAAAAACACTAACATTCATTTTACCCCCCCCCCCTGCAATTCAACATGGTTTTACCCACTAATAACTTTATGCTTGTAAGTTCAGTAGTACACACAACTGATACTGGTCCATAGTGTGTACCCACCCAAAACAGACCTACCACACTCCTACGCTGTGTTACTCATAAAGTACACACTACCACAAAAATTATTTAAAAAACAATGAAAGATTTCAGTTATTACAAGATTGGGTTAAAAGGCTCAAGGCAGCCTATTACTTCTTATAACCTGCCCAATTAACATACAGGGAACACCATGCCACAGTTAACAGAACAATGTTTGGTTAGTATAGTTAAACGCCTTACACCAGGCTGCCAGTGTGTCCCCATTAAGTGCACATACTTTGGAAACATTAAGACAGAAGCCTGCTTGTGGAAGGCTATGCAAGCCAGAGGAGACCCTCACCCACACACCAGCATCAGACACTGGCTGGATTCGTCTCTGAACGCAGCACCAGTAACAGTCTGGAACAAGTTTGTGACTGTGACACCAACTTTAACTAGAAGAAATGCCTTAAAAAGAAATACAGGATGTGAAATCAGTTTCAACTATAAAGAAGGTTTAATGATAAATGTATTACTAAATTTCTGTGTAAGTTGTGTCAAATTAATAAGCAAAAATATAAGATATAGGAGATATATATAAGATATAGAAGACAGAACACTGGAAAAATTACACATGACTGATGGGTAGGATTTTGCTCCATATTAAATTAGGAAAAACAACACACAAAATATTCTGTAATTAATAAAAGCACAGGCCAGACTCCACATAACAAAACACTTATTGCTCGGCATTTTGTCCAGAAGTCCTCATATGTGTCTATGTTAGGTACTCCCTGGTCTGCATAGCAATACAAGAGGAGGGTTTCACAGAACGTTAGAAAAATGGTGCAATAAGGAACATGCATCTGACTGCATCGAGGGCTGAATACTATTGTGTCACAGCATTCAAAAGAAGCGCTACTAACATTATAACTATCAACAATAAGNGTGTAAGCCTCAATATAAACAAGCATTGAGAAGGGTGTAATGTGTAGGAGGTAACATGCATCACAGGAATGANTGGTATACAACTTTCATGTTCATANTAAAGCTTNTCTTCCCATGAATTAAACTGAATATGGCGATGCTTAGCCCAGTGATCATCCAGAGCGTCCCCATATGGTTGAATGTGGAATAAACTGTATGTTGGGGCAGACTGGTTTTCCATCCGACATTACAGCTGTTGCAGGTTGTCCGATCAGCTGTTGCAACAGTCTTTAACTTGCTATGGTTTATATTCAAACGTCTCCAAATGACTTGATCCCGAACCACAGAGGTCAAAAGTATGACATCCATGTGTTTTTACTATTTACACAAAAATATACACAATATATCAAAAGAAACCCGATCACTTGCTCCAAGTAAAATTTTATGAAATTTAGAATTTTTAGATCAGTCATTCTATGCTGGAAATAAATGGAAAAAGGTTTCTTAAACAAGGACCAATGGGTATATTTACTAAGCAGTGAGATTGGAAAGTGATGTAGCCCATAGCAACCAATCAGATTCAAGCTTTCAGTTTCATTTTACACTCTGGAGAATGTGAACTGAAATCTGATTGGTTGCCATGGGCAACATCCACACTTAATCTCACCGCTTAGTAAATATACCTCCCAAGTCTACAAATTCCAGATTTGTTTAACCGAGTCCTCATTATCCAGATTCACCTACATATGGGGAAGACCAATCCATCCATACATAGGGGAACCTGCACAGGAGACCCTACTTTAACACACATTGTCTTTACTTAAAAGCCAAGCGTTGTGGAGGTCTGAATTGTACGTAAGGGCTGAAGCACACTCTCCATCCCCTTGGTCCATGCCCTCCCGTCCCTGTACATAACATAAGGGCTTCAGCAAGCACGTGCTTCGTACAGTTCCTCCAGGAGTCCAGGGCCGGTGAGAGTTCAGAGTTGCAGAAAGACAGGTTGTGTCACACTGAGTAGCAGTAGACTGAGTAGTGTCTTTCTCCATGTGGTTGCTTGGGTAATAGCATAGACCCTTTGCCACACTATCAAGACCTTGCATAGCAGTCTCCTTCTTAGGCTCCTAGAGAGCAGCAGGGAGTCTCCCACCCAGCATTTACTTTAATCCAACTACTTAAACTGGAACATTCAGTAAATATTTTGGATTAGGCATGCCATGAAAAAACTACTGCCCTAGGCCACTGCTTTATCTCACTCTCCTCTATACAACAACTTCTGTGTCTTACCACAATACACAATACTATGTGAAGTGGTGGAATACTTATTCAATATGCATTGGACATCAACCCAAAATGACCACCTCCAAAAAGGTAACAGCGAGATATTCACAAAAGTGATTGTCAATAGTCTGAAGTATCAGAGAATTGAGAGGAGAGACACCTCTGACACAATTTTATTAAAAGTCAATATGAATNAAGCTTGGCAACAGAGACCACCATATGTAATTTGCTGTCCTAACATTGCACTCCCCCTGCGGTGCTACATGCAGAAGAGATCTATGGTTCCTGCATCCCACCTTAAGTATTCCACTCAGAATGTTGTGCAGGCATAACACTGGATCATATGTGAGGGCATTGCCAAGCCTTACTGTAGGATCACCACCATGTGAGTGGGCATATCCCACATACAGAGAAGGTACGCAGTACTGGGTGCAGAATTTACTCTACTGAAATTTAGCATTTTGGATTTTTTTTCACAGCAGTTTGGATGGAGAGCGGCTTTGATACCACTTTGTAGGCACATTAACTTCTTTACCAAAAACAAACTACACTTAATAGACCACATGCTACTTAGCTCTAAGGAGACATTACAGTTCTTTTTTCTTTTCTTTTTTTTAAGAAATGAAAACAAAATGGTCCCAATAGCAAGACAGTATAACAGTATATAGGTGGCTTGGTCATATAAATCAATTAGGACAGATGTAGACCATCGAGCAGGGACATCCTAATGACAGTCATGTGGCAGATACCATAGTTCATTAACAAACCATATAGGTCATATACAAAAATATATTCTATTGTTACGCCAATAACACTTTGGAAAAGGTACAAATTCTAACAGTCTCTTTATAGGTCATTCAGCCATGATGGATTTTGCGTCAGACATTCCTCAATGTAATAACATATCTGCAAATAAATGCTTGAAAAACCCAGAGTGTTAGGCAGCCAAAAAGGTCTTCCCTGCCTGCCACAAGAGGAAATCAAATATAATCAAGCACATTTCTGTAAGAAAATATGATCTAACAAGGCGACCATTCATAGTAATAAAGCCTTTGAAATCTGATGTAAATATGTAAAGCCTGGCACAAGTTAACATGGCCATTTATATGCTATTTAGATTAGAAGCTGCCATTTGCAGGATTGCCAGGGATATTCTAGTGGTGCTCTCTCTAGGTTATTTCTATAAAGTGGCATACAGCTAAATTTATAAACAAAAACAAAACTGTTTTAAAGCCTAAAATAGAACAAAACCCCAAAAACATACAGTAAAACAGTTGTTTAATGTTTCAAAGCGCCCTCGCTCTATACTGCTCTCTATGTTATTGTAAGTATGAAGCCAGCATTCCTGTAGAGGGATGGTAATTTTAGGCCTTTATAGAATGGCTAAAGGCTGTGCAGCTGTTATAGTGAATCACACAATCAGTGTAACCAAAATATGTCTGGCAAGCTAATGAACAAACCACATAAAAGAGTACAGTATATGCCCATATGCTATGCACTGCGCAATATCCTAACACACAGCTAGGAATGATTCACAAAAGGCTCATGCCCACCACCTTAGTATTTCATGTGGTATAACAGGGTGGACATTTCTACCTTGTCCCCATCTTAATGGATCATTACTCAGTATGGCTCATTGTCATCTATCTATTCCCTACTAATGTAGTAGATTGCTGTACTATCTGCATTTCCACAGTCACATGTGTTATGGGGTTTTTTTTTTGCTTTCTACATTGTTAAGGCACCATGTTTATCTACAAATAAATTCGATTTTTATATCTGACAACATAACNAAGACAGTTGCGGCAGGCGGTAGGGTGATCAACAGTTCAGTATGGATACATGTCCTATATTATTATAATAAAGTCAGTAACCTATTCCATATGCGCTCTTCAGGTGGGAATGAATAGTAGATAGTTATGTTTCACACACTATTTGCTTGTATTTACACTGGAGAGTGTTATCCTAACTGTTCCTTTCCAACAACATAACTACCATTAGCTTCAAGTCACAAATAACTTTGCATATTCCTAGACCAACACTTCACAACTACTTATAAGGTTGAGATTTGGACCATGATAAAGATAAACAGCAGCTATGTTTCTATGTAAAAATGTATATGTTAGAATGGTACATAGCTTATATTGTAGCCGTTTAATAACCATTAACACAAAGTAATTATTCAATGTATAACACTCTATATTCTATATTCTAAATAGCAGCTAACTATTAGGCTTTGGAATACAACCCTTCCAATATAATCCAATACTTTTGAAAGATACCATCAACAGTTACTACAATTACTTTCTTTTGGCCATACACTAACTGCCTATAGAATTATTTGGCTGTTAAAAAAACACTTAATTGCAATTTTCTTCTAATAACACAAATATTGTTTCAATATATAGAATTCATCTGGGGTCTTTTGGAAATAAAGTGTTTCATTATTCACAGTAATGTTGACATTTAATGTATTTTATTTCATCCAGATGCCACAATCCTAGTGATACATGTACAAATGGGATGTATTTGGAATCCCAGTAAATCAATCATCCTGGAAATTAAAATCTCATCAGGGGCTAAAGTCACTAAAGGGCGTAAAACCCTCCTCATTCTGGGCCTCCAGACATGCATGAATTAGCATGGGATGCTTTTTGAACCAATGTGCTTAAGTCAACATGTGACTGGACTATTTTTTCCTAAGTGAAGCCGGGCAGTAGAGACAATCTAGCTGGCATAGTGCCTATACTACGCAATAAAAAGAAATACACCGCTTAAAAAGAAGGGGGGAAGAAAGTGTTTAAATACATCAGAGGGAAATGTACAACAGACTTTATTAAATTCAAAAGCAAATCAGTGAACAGAGGGAACACTTAAAGAATGTTTTTGGCTTGCAGCTGTCTTATGCTGCCAATAATTTGTGTAACTGGAACCATTTCAAACAGAATGGCTGCTAAAGCTGAATGAACAGAATTGAAAAATGTAAAGAAATTGTACTTCAGATAAGGGTAGCATCTGGGGGAACAAAATCTAAATATTCTAGAGGGGGAGGAGGGGAACACCCTCTACAAATCCATATCAGTAATAAACTAAACTTTTCCAAGCATTAAAAAGGTAGAGAAAGCAATATACAACATATCACTGCATCTGATGGTTACTATGGGCAACACCCCCACTTTATTTACTAAATACTTAATTTACTAAATCAGCACTATGGAGCAGATCCAGACNTTTGCGCTTGCATCCGATTTACATATGAGCGCTACGTGCATAAATCTGGCCAATGATCATTCTACACATGCCCTGTTACAAAGCAGATTTCCCTTACAAGTGGAGCGCATTTCCATCCACACTGAGATCTGTGGATCAAGGGAAATTCCAACATATCTTCATGCTCAAGCCATACATGGGGGGCAAAATAGGCATGCAGATGAACCATCATGGGCAGCATTAGCTACTTCCATGAAGGTCTGTGTGCCTGAGCACTTAAGGTGGCCTTGTAGACANGCCTTGTGCTGGTCCACTTGTGACTTAGAGTTTTACTTTCTTCTTCTGTGGATGATCAGGCCACTGTAAGGAAGATTAGTGTCCAACATTCAAGCCTCCACTGTGCTAGAGCCCCATGTGTATATCAATATAAAAAAAAATGTATATCTATATAGATATTAATTATATTCCCACATTGGTAATAAAAGAATGTAGCTTTGAATTACCCTACAAATAACTGGTTGGTTGTGCAGCAGAACACTTATCTAAATGAAGCACTGAAGCAAATGTTTCATGCACATTCAAGTGGAACAGAATACTTTGTAAATAAACCATTTGACACTCTTGCCCTCATCAACATGGTCATAGCCTAGATCCAAAAAGCTCAAAACGTTCTAAAAAGAAGATGAACCATTAATGCTATCGACATCAAAAGTAGCGAATCCGTAAATAAAAGAAACTTTGTTTTAGTGGCAGAAGTCAGGCAAGATCTTGAAAAGAGTGACACTTAAAAACTTAAACAACTGAAATAACATGGCATGTTTTTTGATCTGCAATCTGTTGAAAGTGACCGTCATTCCTTGGAGACTGTTAAGTTTATTGGTAAGAAGGCAGACAAATGCTCAGTTATCTGTGTAATGGAAACATGGTTAGGGAAGGAAATGTAATCACACTGTGCAGAGATGTTAAGGTAGGGTCATCCGTTAAGAACTAGATACTGCAGGGAGACTAACACAGCAGCTCCAGAGGTCTGGACAGGGTCTATAATGAGGACTTTAATGTGCATGCACTGAAAATATGGGATTGCTATTGTAAACAATGTAGCACACAACTACTGTGCATCTTTACTTTTACAACTGTGATATAGATATGACTAAAGGTCAGTCAGGTTTTACCCTCTTCCCACCCCCACCCCTCAAAAAAGTTATTCTAATAACAGGTTAATCACTGGCTTTAATCAAATAATAAGAGGTAAAACAGGCCTAGGCAAAACAATGATTTGCACTGTTTAAAAGCATTAATTATGAAACAGACACATCATGATTTATAGTCAAAGGAACTGGCTCCATGATAAACATAGTCTTTGACTTCACAGGATTTAAAAAACAGAAATAAACCAACAAAAACCATATACCGTTATAGCTTTGGTCTTTGGTTATCTCAAATGCCATAGAAAAGGTATGCTCCCATAGATAGAGCAATAATATAACTACATAAAATAGATGACTGATAAATCCTCCTCCTCCCCCTTTTGTACTGGCGATTCTCCGAAATCCATTCCACAGGCCCGTGTGATAATACAGAGTCTAGGATTGGTCCTCCAATTAATAATTCTCCATTTAAGCCATTTTAATGTGGCAAAAATGAATTAACCAAGGAATACAGACCTACTTAAACACATAAAATGCAAACATATGGTTCATATGGTTCACTTTTGTGAGCAGATACTGGGACCTGGTGAATGGTGTGCCATGAAGGGGAAACCACCGGTGAGGTCATCCGGTGGCCTCCTTCTCCTCTACCTTGGGTGATAAACAGAAGTGGAATAAAACANAGCAGGTATGTTTATTTATAGTGTATGTGTGCAGCAATTTTTATATGTATTATGTGTGTGTATTCTTTTAAAGTAATTTATTATTGTCCACAGTGCTTACATTTTGTTCAGGTGCCCAACTGCTGCAAATACTTGTTGAGCCTTGGCTAAAGACATAAAAGTCATAGGTGTCCTTGTCTTGACAGGACAATCATCAGTGTTAACCACTTCTAGTCTGAGTTAGTACCTATGTTACAGAAACTCAAGTANCATCAACTGAAAAAAATAACCCCCATATAAAAATATGTCTTCAGNTTAATGAAATCATGAAAACCCATACCATTGCCACTCAACTGTTTAGTAACCCAGTACTACCCAGGAATCTATAACTTGANAATGTAGTTAAAGTACATTGAAAAATAAACAGTCTATGAAAAAAAACCCAGAACCAACAGCAAAGAAGCAGCTAATGTAGGAAATATTTGGGCTGGAAAAGATCATTAGACTGGCCTGGCTACAATGAAATTTACCATAAATAATGTATATAATTACCTTTACTACTAACATAGGCTCAGAGAGTACAGAAGTCACAGACTAATGAAGGTTTACTTCTGTGCCCCTGTTCCCTATGGNATATGGCTGAGAACAGACTCCCTTGTTGCTTTTTACACACATCTGCCACTAATCTTAATAGCTCAACCATTAACCCATACAACTTTTTCCTCTTCAGCGGATGGTGCTTTTCTGCTAAAGCTCACATCTTAAATCATTACAATTCCTATTATAATCCAGACAAACAGCAGCTCCCTACACATCTGATTAGAAAACATGATAAACTGTTTTACTTGTCTTGGCTCTTTGTGCTCCAAATGATGGAATCTGTCACTGGGGGTATATTAATTGCTTTCTTACATAACAAAGTATCCTAATCCCCATTTAGTTCACCCCCAGTAAGGCCGTGTACAGCTATAGACATTCATTTGCAGCGTTAGGCATTCCCTTTTAAAGCTTTTTAAATAATATTTGACATAATGTAAGCACACGGACCAGCACAGACATTTGTCAAGCCTCAATTTCAGCATTGCCTACAGCATTCAAAGACACTAAGGCTTGTCACCAAGATCTATNGTAACACACAGAAGTACAGCGCACACACTGCAAGGAAACACTGCCATTCACTTCCATGCACAATGTCCTGTCTACCTGGTATGTGTCACTGCNAGTGTGTACAAGACCCAAAATATATAGCAAATGAAAGCTGACAGCTATCCTAACACTGTATCCAAGACAGTTACACTGCTTTGCACAAATCCAGGAATGGCATCCTTACAAAAAAAGGAAACGTCCCATAATCAAAACAGTTTCTAGAGCAGATCTNTTTTATTATAAACATCATGTCTCACATATGTAAACCACATTTCCAGAATCTATAGGGATATTTTAATGTCCCAGCCAAATGCTAACCTTCCACCCCCTCCTATTAAGGAGCCCCATGTAGCGTTTCCTGTCTCCGAGTCTGATTGCATTAAGAAATACTGTAGTATCACCCACATCCTCTTTTTTTCCATTCCAACAGACCCCCAGCAGAGGTACAGCGATAGATCTTTGTCCAAGAGCCTAGATAGTCNTAGTAAACTAAGACCTCATTGGAGTCAGACTAACCCTATGCTGACAATGATAAATGGATACTGTTTATACCCCCAGCGAGGGTAAATATTGCTTGAGTGTATCCTTGAAATACTAAATCAGAGNTCTCTTCAAGTAGGCTATGTGACTACAGATAAACACATTCCTGCACTCCACTACAACCCAATTCCTATAATCCTAAGGAGAAGGCCATCAGGAGCAGATAGTGCGACAAAAGTTGTGTAGCCATAAGCAACCAGCAATATAAAATGTGACTATGTGCAATAAAGATAGCTAAACATGCCTGACTGCTCCCAGTTGGCTAGTATATTTTCTTTCCTAGAGCAAGGGGCTGAAACTTTGACACCTACTTAAGCAAAATGGTGTAAGCAAAGCTTATTGGGAAAGCACCAGTTGTCACCAAAGTGACAGAGAACAGCTGAAATCCCACATCTGGAGTCTCACTTGGGCAAACACTCTGAAACTCACACCCTTATAAGCTGGGTCTGCTAAAAAGACAGATGGAGGTTTCCTATGCAGACTGTGTGCACACTCCAGAGCCACACAAAAACGTATACCATGTAGTACAAATGTACCAATATGCTTGTGTGGCATACACGACTGGTCATCCATGACATGAATATCCAAAGTCCCTACAGCCACACCGCACTTAACTAAAATGNCTTGCCTTCTAATCAATCATATAACAAGTAAGTGCCAATCAATAGCTTCATTGATACGCATTATCTCCACTTACAGGTTACAGCCGCACACACTAATGCCATTATCTGCCTGGATAAACAATACAGTAAAGTTTAGATAGTTGTGTTAGATAGTCGGCTATTTACACAATAAGGCCAGGGTTCTTTCCCTGCACACAGGCACAATCCTGAGCACTCTATGCTGTATGATTCTTTATCCAGAGTCCAGAATCACTTTGCACATCCATTGGAATGAGCCCTTACATGGCTGATGCTAGCTTTTATAGGCCAGTCTCNGCACACTTCTGCATGTAAAGTGATGTAACATCCACATATACACAAATCTCCTTTACACCCCCCTAGGNAAAAGCGTTTCTAACCGGAGAGGATTTTCCAGCTCATTCATCCTGACACATTTCCAATACATGGGATTACTCCGGAGTGTTTTCACATACACAGAACTTTACTTTATATGGGCGCCGTGCTGTAGAGAGCAGTGACAGACAGACATCATTACAAGAATATGCAATAAAACAACTTGGCTGTTCCTGGCCTTGAACCTGTGATACACGTAGAGGAGACATATGATTTATCAATCACACTCACTCCCACACCTCCCTAAGGCAATGCCATTAATGTGCTGAGGATCAGGCACTGCTCAGCAGCTGAGACAGGGACTCTCAGGGGGGGACACTGGTGTCTGCACCCAGGCTCACACATTCTTCTATTATGTATATTTATTATATGTGACTGAGCATGCAGGCAGTGACCTACCACAGGCGGCCAGCAGGGGGAGCGCCAGAGCAAGGAGCTGTGGGACTGCACGGAGTGAAGGGTTAATAGAGCAACTGGTGCCCTAAGTAATGGAAGATGGGCTGAGTGAGGAGGCTCCAGTCACTCCCTGCTGCTCCCGTTAAACTAATTAAGTCTCAGAAGAATTTCTAGGTGACAGAAGCCCAGGGTGGCTGACATTCCTCAGCACATCCCCCCCCCCAGACATTACAGGGCAGCAGGCTGGTCTCCCATACATTACACGAGAGTATATGGCATTCATACACACAGCCATTACCGGCAATGGCAGCAANTCTGTACAACAAGTATGTACTCACCATGAACCGCCGGGTCACTCCGCACACTATTCCCGTAGACAGTCAATCACACTGACATGAAAGTAATGCAGCGCTCCACTTCATTGTCAACGCACAAGGAAGCCGGTTGCCTGGCAGAGTTCTAGCAACACACGGGGGACTGCAATGTAGGTGAGGCGGCGGGAGCACGCAGCAGCCCGGACACAAGGTGAGACAGCAGCCCGGACACAGGGGGAGAGACAGCAGCCCGGACACAGGAGGTGAGCCTGCGAGCTATGCGCGCACCATGTAGGTGAGACTGCTCCTCTCTGCGCTACTAGTACTGTGCAGCGAGCGTCCCAGACAGCTAGCATGACATGAGCTTTTCTCTCCTCTCATTGGTTGCAGCGCGCAGCAGGCAGCCAATCAGCGAGAGGCCTGATATGAGATCCCCTCCGGCTAGTGCTCCTGCAGGGGGTGCGCACAATGGATGTGTAGCAGCGGTACATGCTATGTGTGTCATCATATAATGAAGGAATGCCAGTCAGTCACACTGTGCAGGACAGGACCACATGACTTTCCCATTCATATAT